>JABUIW010000011.1:567158-590619 GCA_013363375.1 Menidia beryllina | reverse complement strand
CCCACAGAGTGTAGCCCATTTCTGTCCCATTCCCAGTTAGCCCACATTACTGCTATATAGGGCCCATACATTTAGCCCAAATGGGCCAGCCCATATGGGTCCCATGTTAGGTTAACCACATGTGTCTCATGCAGTTTGCCCAGATAAAATCCATGCCCACTCATTACCCATGTACCCCACAACAAACCCAAGTGGGGCCCACTCATGCATGCTGGCTGGGTATGTTTAGCTGGGAAGTTTCATTGTCGACTACGGAATGTATAATGAAGCTGAAGCAGTGGGTACCTCACTGTTCGCTATGCTGGTTAGAAAATAAAGTGTGTTGAATGAAAGGTGTTGTTGTGATTTCGTAAAATACCGAGTGAATAGGCCGCATATGAGGCTCTACATATGAACCATATGTAGAGCCTGTGCTCGCAAGCGGGCGGCCTGGGTTCGATTCCGACCCATGGCCCTTTCCCGCAGGTCTCCCCCTCTCTATCTCTGCCCCCTTTCCTGTCAAGCTACTGTCATTAAAGGCCACTAGGGCCAACAAAATCTTTAAAAAAAAAAGAGTGAATTATGTTTAGAACTGCCGCTGCTACGACGGCCGGTCTGTGATGCATGCTGGGAACTGCAGTGACGAGTAATGCGTGGCTACACCTCGGGAACAGAAGGGGAAAACGGCTCTGTTTTCAAATCATGAATAAAGTAAAAAAAGATCTCAAGCTGAGGCTTGAAGTGTGCTTGAAAACCTCAAAGACTTTGTTCAAAGAAGTTTAACAAATGCTGGAATGACCTACCAAACGCTACAAGAACAGCAGCGTCCCTGTCTGTCTTCAGGAAACTCTTAAAGACCCACCTCTTCAAAGATCATCTTCTAATCTAAATCGTACCCATACCTCTATACTCCCTCTACTACTCTTTATGTGCTTCCCTCTCTCTCTTTGCTGTCACCACAGATTCTGACTAAGGATATTCCTCCAGAGAACTTATCGTCAAATTGATGACAACTGTAAAATTGTGTCTACTTTGTAAGTTCCTTTGGATAAAAGTGTCTGTTAAATGCATAAACATAAATGTACACAGGTGAAAATACACAGAGTTAAGAGGTTTAAGAGTTTAGTAGTAGAATGTACAGTATATGCAGTTAATAACAAGATGTTAGATTCAAATTATTCAAATTCCAAATTAGTTTTACCCCTCCCTGGGCTGCCACCTCATCGTGGTGGAGGGGTTTGAGTGTCCCAGTGATCCTAGGAGCTATGTTGTCCGGGGCTTCAAGCCCCTGGTAGGGTCACCCAGGGAAAACAGGTACTATGTGAGGGATCAGACGAAGTGCAGCAAAGACCCCTTATGATGAGCACCATCAATGGAAACAGAGTTCCCTTGCCCGGATGCGGGCCACCGAGCCCCCCGCCCCACCGGAGCCAGGCCCAGGGAGGTGGCACGATGGTGAGCGCCTGGTGGCCAGGCCTTAGCCCATGGGGCCCGGCCGGGCTCAGCCCGAAAAGGCAACATGGGTCCCCCTTCCCATGGGCTCACCACCCATGGGAGGAGCCAAAGAGGTCATGTGCATTGTGCTCTGGGTGGCGGCCGGAGTCTGGGACCTTGGCGGACCGATCCCCGGCTGCAGAAGCTGGCTCTAGGGACGTGGAATGTCACCCCTCTGGTGGAGAAGGAGCCTGAGTTGGTGTGCGAGGCGGAGAGATTCCGGATGGACGTAGTTGGTCTCGCCTCGACACACAGCTCTGGCTCTGGAACCAGCCTTCTTGAGAGGGGTTAGACACTCTACTACTCTGGAGTTGCCCCTGGTGAGAGACGCCGAGCAGGAGTGGGAATACTTGTTGCCCCCTATCTCGTTCCCTGTACTTTGGGGTTTACCCCGGTGAATGAGAGGGTAGCATCCCTTCGCCTTCGGGTGGGGGGACGGGTGCTGACTGTTGTTTGTGCCTATGCGCCTAACAGCAGTACAGAGTACCCACCCTGGAGTCCTTAGAGGGGGTACGGGAGGGTGCCCCCCCTGGGGACTCCCTTGTTCTGCTGGGGGACTTCAACGCTCACGTGGACAATGACAGTGAGACCTGGAGGGGCGTGGTTGGGAGGAATGCCCCAGCCAGCTTGAACCCGAGTGGTGTTTTGTTTCTGGACTTGGCACGGATTGTCCATAACTAACACCATGTTCAAACATAAGAGTGTTCATATGTGCACCTTGCACCAGGGCACTCTAGGCCGCGGTTCAATGATCGACTTTGTTGTCGTTTCAGCTGATCTGCGCCCGCATGTATTGGACACTCGGGTCAAGAGGGGGGCGGAGCTTTCCACTGACCACTACCTGGTGATGAGTTGGCTCCAATGGTGGGGGAGGATGCCAGTGAGAACTGGGAGGCCCAAACACATTGTGAGGGTCTGCGGGGAGCGCCTGGCGGAGTCCCCTGTTAGGCGGAGCTTTAACTCCCACCTCCGGGAGAGCTTCGGGGGAGGCGGGGGACATTGAGTCCGAGTGGGCCATGTTCCGCACCTCCATTAATGACGCGGCCTCCCGGAGCTGCGGTCACAGGGCTGTCGGTGCCTGTCGGTGCCTGTCGTGGCGGCAACCCTCAAACCCGCTGGTGGGCACCTGCGGTGAGGGATGCCGTCAGGCTGAAGAAAGAGTCCTATCGAGCCCTTTTTGGCCTGTGGGTATCGGCAGTCCAAGCGACATGCGGCTCGGGTGGATGCCGAGGCAAAAACCCGGGCGTGGGAGGAGTTTGGGGAGGCAATCGAAAAAGACTTCCGTATGGCCTCGAGGCGATTCTGGTCCACCATCCGGCGTCTCAGGGGGGGAAGCAGTGCCCCACCAACACAGTTTACAGTGGGGGTGGTGTGCTGTTGACCTCAACTCGTGACGTTGTGGGTCGGGGCGGAGTACTTCAAGGACCTCCTCAATCCCACTGGCGCGTCCTGCATTGGAGGGGCAGAGCCTGGGGATCCGGAGTTGGGCTCTCCAATCTCCGGGGCTGATGTCACCGAGGTAGTCAAAAAGCTCCGCGGTGGCAAGGCTCAGGGGGTGGATGAGATTCGTCCGGAGTTCCTCGAGGCTTTGGATGTTGTGGGGCTGCGTTGGCTAACAGCGCGTGGAAATCAGGGGCAGTTCCGCTGGATTGGCAGACTGGGGTGGTGGTCCCCCTATTTGAAAAGGGGGACCGAAGGGGTGTGTTCCAACTACAGGGGGATCACACTCTTAAGCCTCCCTGGGAAGGTCTATTCAGCGGTTCTGGAGAGGAGGGTCCGTTGGATAGTCGAGTCTCGGATTGAGGAGGAACAGTGTGGTTTTCATCCTGGCCGTGGAACACTGTACCAGCTCTATACCCTCAGCGGGGTCCTGGAGGGTGCATGGGAGTTCACTCAACCAGTCCACATGTGTTTTGTGGACTTGGAGAAGGCGTTCGACCGTGTCCCTCGAGGTATCCTGTGGGGGGTGCTCCGGGAGTGTGGGGTACCTGGCCCTTTGTCACGGGCTGTTCGGTCCCTGGATGACCGGAGTCAGAGTTTGGTTCGCATTGCCGGTAGTAAGTCGGATCCGTTTCCGGTGGGAGTTGGACTCCGCCAAGGTTGACCTATGTCTCCGGTCCTGTTCATAACTTTTATGGACAGGATTTCTAGGCGCAGCCGAGGTGTTGAGGGTGTCAGTCTTGGTGGCCTTAGGATCGCATTTCTGCTTTTTGCAGATGCTGTGGGTCAAGTCGTGACCTACAGCTCTTGCTGGAGCAGTTCGCAGCCGAGTGCGAAGCGGCTGGGATGAGGATCAGTGCTTCCAAGTCCGAGACCATGGTCTCTAACCGGAAAAGGGTAGAGTGCCTTCTCCGGGTTGGGGCGGACGTCCTTACCCAAGTGGAGGAGTTCAAATATCTCAGGGTCTTGTTCGTGAATGGGGGTAGGGAGCGTGAGAACGGTAGGCGGATCGGTGCGGCGTCCGCAGTAATGCAGGCACTTTACCGGTCTGTCATGATGAAGAGAGAGCTGAGCTTAAAGGCAAAGCTCTCAATTTATCGGTCGATCTACGTTCCCACCCTTGTCTATGGCCACGAACTTTGGGTAGTGACCGAAAGAACGAGATCCCGGATACAAGCGGCCGAAATTAGTTTCCTCCGCAGGGTGGCTGGGTTCTCCCTTAGAGATAGGGTGAGAAGCTCGGCCATCCGGGAGGGGCTCAGAGTAGAGCCGCTGCTCCTCCACATGGAGAGGAGCCAGTTGAGGTGGCTCAGGCATCTGATCAGGATGCCTCCTGGTCGCCTCCCTGGTGAGATATTCCGGGCTCGTCCAACCGGGAGAATGCCTAGAGGAAGACCCAGGAAACGCTGGAGGGACTATGTGTCCCGGCTGGCCTGGGAACGCCTCGGGATCCCCCACGGAGGAGCTGGTGGAAGTGGCAGGGGAGAGGGAAGTTTGGGTTTCCCTGCTCCTACTGCTGCCCCCGTGACTCGACCCTGGATAAGCGGTGGAGAATGGATGGATGGATATTAGAAATTATTGTCAATACAGCACTAAGAATATAAATGCTGTGTACACAATTTACAATTTATTAAGAACCAAATGTTTTGCAGATCAATTGCTTTTGATTAGCAGGAAACTGTTTTTTGCGCTTGCGCAAAAAAGCGTTGGTGTTTTTTTTCAATAAACAGGAATGGAGTGAAGCCATCCGTCCATCTGATTGAAGATACAAAAAAGACATCATTATAGCCAGCAGGTGAAACTCAAAGAATAGAGGACCTGCAGCAAGAGGTAAATGCACTACGTACCAAACTTCAAGCAAATGATGAGTAAAAAACTTAACCTACAAAGCAAGCCTATACAGAAACAATTTTCAGAATCCCCAGATAGCTCAATTTTGTGCAAAGACTTCAAAGAAATCATACCAAAGAGGGTAACCTAGGCAGAGAGATAAAATAGAATTAGCTAGTTCAGCCAGGCAGATTGAAAGTGTGCTTAGTAAATGCTACCCTGAAGACGAAATAATTGACACAGTAACTCAAACCATTACACCAGGACTACGGTGAAGAAGCTACCTGGAAGGAAAAGGGGATCTTGGCCTTTTTTACCCTGTGGAAGAGACAGCATTAAGGTGTTGGAGTTGCTACTGAACTGTTTAAGCAGCTTTCATCAGAGGTTCAAAAAAGAAAACCTCCTCACAAAACACAAAACTTCCCCTGAGAGCCATAGACTCCTCAGAATATTCTTTTTGCATTGCAAGAAGCCGAGTCACATCTAAAATACCATCCAGCCCTGGTTTAGAGTTTATCAATACACGCCATCCTGACATGTTTACAGAGTGACAATGTAAGTGACATGCATCTCACAGGCAGCTCTTCAGCCATACCACCCAGTGATCCTCTAGCAGCACTTCGCTCCTCCTACATGCTCCGCCCACAACCAATGTGTCACGCTTGCATTCAAACAGGTGAAAAATGTCACCAGCATTATTTCAGGTGTGGGAGTGTGAGCATTTTAGAGCAGGCTGAAAGACACAAAGGCCACTGAAACCAGTCAGAGGTAATCCTTCAAACTAGAAGGAATCACTCCAATGGGATGTGGTGACTGACACTGATATGTCCAAGTGTTGTTATGGTTGTTCTATAAAATGTCAAAAGTAGTATTTAAAATGTTGTTCTGTGGGTAAAACTGCTTCTTGCTGCTCCAAAAGCTGCCATGGGGAGCACTGGCCAGTCCCAAAAAACAACTTGAAGCCCTACACCTGTGGATTGAGATACCATTATAACCTACAGCTGGTGACTAGCCAGCAGCAGTGTCCAGTTATTGGCTTTAATGTTATTGATTGCTTGGTTTTGGAAAGTATGACAACTGGAACTAATACAGATAAACGGTAGATATTCTGAGAGCAGGTACATTATCAGAATCAGAATCAGAAATACTTTAATAATCCCAGAGGGAAATTATTTCCCCCATCTTAAGAGAAACAAAAGCTGAAATCTTTATTAAAGCAGGTGGTGTGGGAGTGGCACATGAGTACAGTGTGAAAACAACAGGAGAGAGTGATTGTTTCCAACCAGAGTTCAGTATTTATCGAATGTGGAGTGCAGGCCAAGGCATTTAACTCATTGACTGCCAGCCATTTTCAGAACAGAGAGTCGCTCAGTCTCACTGCCAGAGTTTTTTGAGAATTTTGACTGATTTTTCAAGAGCCACAGAATAGTTTGTGCCATGACTTTGTAAACACCGAACACACCAAAAGAAAGAGTAGACTCTCTTCTATCATCAGGGAAAAAAAAATTGTTTCTACCTTATTCCGTTCTTCCTCGACGTGCGTCTCACCGGCGCCATTTCTCTCATAGCGAACCATTACGTTTGTTTTTATTTGCTTACAATCTATGCTAATCTCCCATCAAAAGTGGCACAGCTACCTAGAGGGTAAATTTGTTAGTACATACTCTGTCTAGAAGCCGATATTTACGGAAAAACTTTCGCCGATCGTCCCCCAAGCCACTCGCATTGAAAAACATAAAAGACGTCTATAGACGTCTTTGGCAGTCAGCGGTTGGATTTGAAAAGACGTCTATAGACGTCTTTGGCAGCGAATGAGTTAAAGAGGACATCTGTGTGAACTGTGTGAAAAACAAAGTGGCAGGAAAGCCTAGAGGTTTGTAACACATTGTAATCAGTGAAAACAGGGTCTATTGTGACCCATGTGTTTGGTTGATCAGAGTCTATATCAATTCTGATGAAATTAGAGAATAAAAAAACATACAACCTTCATTAAGTACTGAAGTATTTTACGTGGGCTTTTGACACAAGTGAACAAGCTCCATTAGAAACTCAAGGTAAAAAAAAGTAACTGTAGTCAAGTAACTACATTGAGGAGATTAAAAAAAGAAGAAAAGCAGAAGAAAAATATTACTTATAGCCACCACTCAGACCCATTTTTTTTTGGGCTGCACAGATGTTGTTTTAGCTTTTGCTTGATGGCATTCAGATGGATTCTCTTAATCCGTTGGCACTCCACACATAATTCCCAGCACGCATGTGATGTACATCTATCAGTGTTGCTTGTCTCAGGGGACAGTTCTGAGGTATTGGATAATGACACAGAGCTAGCTATGTTGCACTTTCTCAAACAGATGGTGAGACCAATAACAAACACACACAGAAGCATGTGGATCTAATCTGACGTAGTTTTAACATATATGAATGTTTAGTATATACAGATCTAAACTCAAAATTGATAAACGTACAGCATACACAATGAAAACTGAAGTTGTGTCCATGGGGTACTTTGAAAGGTTCTTGTCAAATGAATTATGTTAAATTTCAAACAACACAAATAATAATTATCTTTATACTACTTTTTAATGTATAATAATGTATAATGTATAATAATGTATAATCTGCACACAGTCCTTCTAAAACTTCCACCAATTAATAAATGAGTATAGACTTGCATAAACCATGAAGAGGGACATTTGCTGGGGGTACCACAGCCCTGACCATAACTGGTTTTATTAAGCGTGAAGCAAATCTCAAGTTCATTTAAGATCAGAACTGGGAATAGATTTAATAAAATGGCCCTCAACAATATTGATGTTGTTCTTGTAATTAGAATTCACATCTCCAGCTCACAGAGAGATACTGAGGGCACTGTGATTGGACAACAGCCACTGTTGGTGTGTGTGTTAGGATGGACTGAGGAAAACAAGCAGTAGCCTGTGAGTGAATAAAGTAGTGTGTGCACAAATGTAAATATATGTGTTTCCATGAAAATTTTTTGACATGTGGCAGTTTATCTGTGTTGAATAACTAATTGTATGCTAGTGTATGTTATTTGTGTTTGTCCATCAATGAATGAATCCAGCCACGTCCATCTGTTTGGCAGAAGAAAATGTGAGGCCATCTGTGCACTCGTAGGGGTGTGTGTCTGTATTTGTATGTGTATGTGGTATAAGTGTCAGCCCTAAGGTGCAGTGTATATGAAGCAGAGGTGATAAGAGCTTACATAGTCACACATTTTCACACACTGGGAACCCAGCTTGTCCTGCAGAGAGGCAATGGCATTTGTTTCAGTGTGGCTTCAAACAGAATGTCTTTTTGTGTGATGTAGCATGTATTCTTGCAGTGCAAAAATATTGTAATAGACCTAATTTGACAATGAAACAATAAATGATAAAAAAAGCAAATTATGAAGACTAAAGAATTAACCAAATTTCACAAGATTTGTTGTCTCAAATGTTCTGAGACATTTTAAGCAGAAAATAAATGTACAAGTTATGCAGCTTTAAAAAATTGTTCCACATATTTTCTCTTTGATTCATATGAAGCCTTTTAAACTTCTACTGTCATTAGAAAATTTAAGAGATGGCCTTAAGAAACTTAAGAAACTTAAGAAACTCTAAAGTGTGCTTCAGGGTTACAAACTAAAATTCTCTTGGTAAAAAAAAAACCAAAAACGGGCCATTACGTCAAGTTCAGTGTCTGAAAATGGTGCGGGTTGATAAATGTCTATATGTCTATATGGAGATTATCATTCTAGGAAGAACAGTAAATTGCTACACCACTAAGAAGTACAGGATCATTACTAACCAGAGATGTTAAATATGAAAAAGCTTTTTTGAGAGACAAGGAGCCATAGATATGTGTAAAGAACTACTGCAAACAAGGACAAGGTGGCACATAACACGGTGAAGGAGGATAAAATCAAGGAAAACAACAACTCAAGGAAAACAATGTATCGTCAGAGATTAAAATAATCCCAGGCTTCAATGAATTGGGGGATAGACTTGTGACAATTAAATGTCCAGACGTCATTGTCCGTTGTTTAGTATTCTCCTCCAGTTTTACACCACACATCGACCCACAGACTGGTTTCTAATAAAGCATCACCAACAACCCCCTCCACATCAAGGCACACTGCAATCTCTTCTGCTCATCCTCCTGCCTGGTTAAGTGCAGATGATATAGAGACTGAAAAGGTAAAGATCATGTCAGCCCAGCCTCCTGAATGTCTCAGTCGAAAATATACAGAGGATTCCACCGTGCTACATTCCAAAAAGAGGTGCGTTTGAGACTGAAGGAGCGAAATGCTGCCTTCAAATCTGGTGATGCGGTGGGGCTGAGATCAGCAAGGGCCCGTCTGAACCGTGCCATCAGAGCAGCAAAGCGCGCCCACTGTCTGAAGATCCAAGGCTTCTTCCTGGACCCCAGTAACACCAGTCGACTGCTGCATGGCATCCAGAGTGTCACAGACTACAGAGCCCTACCCACACCCTGCCAGGACGACATCAGCTTCCTCAATGAGATCAATAACTTCTGTGGAAGGTTTGAAGCTCTGAACAACACCCCTGCGAGGAAGACCATCCCTCACCCTGATCAGCAGGCGCTCACTGAGGTAGGGCCAACGCACGGAAAGCTACAGGCCCCAACAACATTCCATGTCGGCTGATTAAGGAATGTGCAGACCAGCTGGCCCACATAATCACAGACATCTTCAACACCTTGCTGCAACAGGTTGTAGTCCCTCAGTGCCACAATAAAACAGCCAAAACAGCCACAGTAATCCTTGTGCCGAAGGAACCAGCCATCAGATGCCTTAATGACTTTCGACCCATTGCACTCACATCCACCATCATGAAGTGCTTTGAGAGGGTGGTTAAGCAACATGTCATATCCATACTCCCCCTATCATTTGACCCTTTCCAGTTTGCATACCATACTGCTCTCCACTGCTCTCCACCTGAGCCCGGAGCACCACGAGAAGAAGAACTCTTTTGTATGGATGCTGGTTCCTGGACTTCAGCTCAGCATTGAATACAATCATCCCCCAGGACCTGGTATGCAAAGTGGGGTCCCTGGGCCCCAGTACACATCCCCATGTAACTGGCTACTGGACCTTCTGACCAACAGACCACAGTCTGTCCAAGTGGGCAGCAACACCTCCAGTGTCATCTCCCTGAACATCGCCTCCCTTCAGGGCTGCGTCCTGAGCCCCCTGCTTTTCACCTTGATGACCCACGACTGCCATTCCAGGTACAAACAGCAACCACATCCTGAAGTACACTGATGACACTACAGTTTTGGGCCTCGTCCTGATCACCGCATCCTTTCTGGCTCCACACATCCCTCTATGTGGACTGTTCCCTTGCCTTTCATCTAGCAGGACGTTCCGCATTATCGCAGATGTCAATGATGGACACCCCTGCGCACCCCCACCACTCCATGGACAAAAACCCCCCACACCCAACACTTGATTTTGTGTTTACTGGTTGACAAGTGCAATAACATGATGCAAATTTTAAATAGTGCAATTTTATGTAGAGTGAAATACCAGATTGTTCAATTCATTTAATTTTTACATCTTGATCCATGCTGCTACCAAAATGTCACTGTTAATACCTGTATTGTTGGTTTTCATATCAATATCATATTTCATATCAATATTATCCATATCATTTATTACACACATATCACTTTTATTCTCAGCTCTTGTATATTCATAGTTATATTCATATAGTTAATGTTATTTATAATTATCCAGAGTATTTATTACCTAACCTATTTATTTATTACCTAACCTACATACAGACCTCACTGTAAATGGTAGTTAAGCATCAATCATTACGTTGTCAAATTCCCTCTATGGCTTTGTACGAAGACAATAAAGGAAGTCTATAAAAGTGCAGTATAAAAGTGCGTTTACCCTTACCCTTACCCGTACCTTGAGGCAGGAGAAAGTTCCAGTGCTATGATATACATCCTGCTTGGTCATGACAAAAAATGAAAAATCTTGTCTATATCCTCCATGACAGCAGGACACATGCTAAAAAATTCCATCATGAAAATCCTTTTTGGACAGCGATTTCTCAGTTATTTGATAGTGAACACTGAAAAAAACTTCATCTTTACAGTTTGCTCACTGTCTTTAGGTTGGGATTGAAGAATCCATCATGTACCTGCTTCCATGTGTCTATTTAAATGTCGGCTAACAGGCAGCATGGCGTAGACAGTTTTTATTTACTATTTTTTTTCCTTTCTGCCTGCACTATTTCAGAAGGTGGTCTTTGGAAAATTGACTCTCTCAGTTTCTCTTAACTCTGTACATCACAGGCATCCAATGCCATTCTGACTTTTGTCATTTTCAAAACTTTTGTATTATTAGTAGACATTGCTGTGAAGATTTGAAACTTCAACCACTTCACTGTATGGTTTTTAAATGTTTAACATGAACAGCACATAAACGTTGACTGTGAATTTTCAGAGGTAAAGATAAAACATATCTGTCCTTGGAAAGGAAATTGGAATGGTACAGTCATTAGTGACGTTCAATATAACTTATTTTCATTTCGATCTATGTAAAATTCTGTCTGATGATGGCAATCCTGATCCAGTACAGTTACTTGTGTGCAAATGCATCTAATGTGTCTGCTATTTTTAAAAGAAATAGCAAGTTTCAAATCACAGTTTCATAAAGAATACAAAACATCAGAGTAATCTATTCATTTATATAGCCATTTAGCCAGGATCTGGTTAATGCAGGAATATGTCTATACAAGTCATGTCGTCATATTGTTAGTTCCAGCCAAATAAACCTAAACTTATCCACTTTCTTTTTCAAAAGACTCCGTTTGTACTTCATATGTGACTGTCCCAGTAAAATTTAAATAAGAACTAATCAAAGGTTGACTATGATATTGGCAATCAGACCTAACATTTTTCAGACAATTTATTTGATCTTTTCCAATGTGGACACATTTTGTGTAGAAGAAGTTTTCTGCTTACCTTTTTATAGCAAGCGTGCAAAGAGTCTCCCCCGATCAAATCCGCTGGTTTAAAGAGGGACATGGTCTCAGAGTAAGGAAATCTAGGTAATGGGGCCAAGTTGTTAAGGTGATTTTTTTGTTGGAAGCCTGAGGACAAACAATAGAAATTGTTAGTGTAACAATGTAGAATTTATTCGTCACAAGTAAAGTATGGCATCGCTGTGCTCTCAGTGACAGGTCATGCAGCACCCCAGACACAAAGCATGCATATTCCGACTTGAAATTCACAGATATCCTCTTGGGCTAGGAATGCCTTGTAAAGTACGCTGGATTTTGCAACTGAGTCTAAGTGGCCAATCACCTCTGACAAGAACACACCGGTGTCCTGTTCACTTGATACCTTTGGAATGTGCTAGAAAAAGTGGATGAGTGTTGTAGTGGTTGGGTAACGAATGGAACATACAGACAGATTTCTGAAAGTAATCTGTGCCTAACGCCTACTTATCAGAGAGAAAGAAAGAGAGAGCCTAGTAAAGAATGCAAATTTAAAATGTACTAAAAACCCAATTATCAGAAAGGAGAGCCAGTTTATACAAGTTGGTTTACAGTCTTTTTCTAGTATAAGCACAATTTTCAAAGTTTACTATTTCCTTGCTCTGTAAAATTGAATGACTATAGTATGTAGTCATATCAAATAGTCATAAAGGTTATGTTCTCTAGGAAACCTTAAGTGAATAAATATGGGCATTTTTACCAATGCTACATTATGTCAGTGCTACACATATTTTACCCTAAGCTGAACTCCTGTAGCTATGTGTTGAAGCATGTATGTTAGCAAGCATGCTACTAACTTGATAACTATATTAATTATTTTGAATAACTCTAACAGCAACAGTGCTTAGCGCCTCTACAGCTCCACATTATCCCTGCCAGAGATGTTTGTCTTTCCTAGTAGCAGCTCACAACACTGTTCTCTCCTCTTCTGTCCACTTCAGCATAAATATCTCCTATTTTGTTGTGGTTTACCCTGTGGTGTTTCACAAGGTTTGCTCTGTTGCCAAAACTCCCTACTATTTTTCATCACAAACAACTGTTGGCCATTTGCGGAGCTGAAATAGCTCCACACATGACTGGTTATGCTCTGCGATTGTGTCTACACACTGAATTTTAAATCAACGCACCACTTAAGCATTAAACACTTCCCCAGGTGGAAGAAAAAAAGTTTCTAACCCTGAAACACATATCAGGTATGCAAGAACTCAAAAGTTTAGTTTTTCCACTATATGTTCATGACATACAATATATCAAATGATTAAATGTTAAAAGTAACATTTTTTAGATAATTGATTTTAGGTACTAATGATCATGTGTAAGGGTATCCGTAGGAGTTTTTTTCATACGGTCAATGGTAGTAGGGTCAAATTTCCGAAAGTTGACAGGATAAAACATAAAAAATAAATGAATAAAGAGCAAAAGAACAAAAGAACAAAAATCCCTGCCCAAGGGCAAGGTAAAAACCAAAACAAAATTATTCTCAAAAAATGGAATGTGCAGCCAAAATTCAATGTCAGAACACAGATGAATGGTAACAACCAAATTTCACTTTGAAAAAACTATGCAAAGTTACACGCAAAGTTACATGTAAAGTTGCTTGTAAAGTTACACACAAGGCACACAAGCTCAGAACCAAATGATTGGCATTATCTGGCACTGGGATGGTGAACCTGGAAAGGTTAAGTACAGCACCAGGAATTGACTACAGGCCACACCTCCCCAGATGCCTTCAGGTGAAAGCTAAAAAACTGAAAATTGCAACCTCAATTGGTAAGAACCCGTCAATTTTTGTATTTCATCATCGATCCACGTATTACTCACAGACATCTGGGTGTTCAGTTGAACACTAGACTGAACTTTAAATGGAACATTGAGGCATCTGCACTAATGCTGGCACGGTACCGGTCTGTCGTGATGAAGAGATAGCTGAGCTTAAAGGCGAGGCTCTCGATTTATCAGTGGATCTATGTTCCAACCCTCATCCATGGTCACGAACTTTGGGTAGTGACTGAAAGAACGAGATCCTGAATACAACCGGCAGAGGGGCGTTGAAAGAGGTCTTCTCACACCCCAGTTTCCTGGTTGTTGCCAAGGGGCCTGGGAGGTGGACATTTTTAAGCTGCTCCAAAGGGTTCTTGCTCTCAACTGTTCGTAATTTAATGTTGGTTTGTGAGGAATATATGTTAGAAAGATTATCGCCTAATTTCCCCAGTTGCCTTGTTTTCTATAGTAATAGTACTTAAATTAAACTGTACTTTACTGAACAGGAAATTATTTAATGGACATGGAAATAATTAATCAGTTGCTAAATAATTCTGTGTCGTTAAATGTTAAAAAATGAAATATGAAAATATGATGTGTAACGAAAAATGTTTGGACCCCACATTGTGTGAATGATGGAGGCCCAGTTATGTCATAGGATTCCTGAAGTTGACAACCTTTATTTATTTAATTATTTTTTTACCACAGCTCAGAAGTACACTTAGGGAAGTTTAGCAGAAGGAGACAAAACAGGATTTGACCAATGCATAAAACTTAATACAGTTTGAATCGTCTTTGTAAAGCGTAACAAGTTTAACAGAGGTGGAAAGGTAATCTTGGATCAAGCCTTCATCTGATTGGAACAAAGAGTATCTTATACATATTAATATTATTCAATTTCCATAATTAAATTAGACATCATGACAATACTGAGACACTGAATTAAAAACAGTGGTGGTCAATTATATGGAGTTAATCAAACAGTCTCCCGGATTGTCTTCCACGGATTGATTGAGTTCTCGATGATGTTACTATCCTGCCAGAGTATCCAAATATCAATCTGTGCACAAATGTTTTTATCTGACTTTATAGTCATGAGTTATAGTTCGGTCTATCATTTGCTAGTTTTTATCTCCTGGGCTGTTGTTCTTCATTTCTCTAAGGGCCTTCTAGTGTATTGATCAGTGTCTTATCCCCTTTGATGCCTGAGAGAAGCTTCCATGTTGAACAGATGGAGATTATTGACTACAAATTTAATGGAATTCCACCTATGAAGATATTTCATGATGAGTTATACTTATATTCAAACTGACTTGCTAAATTAAAAGAGAATTAAATAATTTTGTATTGCAATTGAATAATAATAAAATAATTGTAATTGTAATATTTACTATTGTATTTTTTTTCTCCCAATTTGATCATTGTTGCATTTTAATTTTGAGTCATGTTTATAAACCTATCCCACAATCCCAAATTTTGTCATAAATAAGCATTTACTGAAACACCATTTCCAAATGGCAGGAAGAGATTAGACTGATCAGAGATTCAGATAGCATTACAACACAGAACCTTCATCCAACAAAATTCATTGTGTCTATGTTTGATATAGCTTTAGGTTCTTCTTTTATCAGACACATAATTTTCATTCAGGAAATACACATTACTCACCATAGAGTGACAGCTCTGACAGAGATGGAAGTGTCCAGTTGGAAAATATAAGGTATGATTTAACTGAAGATTATGTCTGCTAACAGAAGAACTATAAGCCATAACACAGTACCTTTGAGATTTTGTAGAGCTGAGTGGGTATTTATAAGAAACAAAACAAAATATCATTTTACATAATTACAAATTCAGAATTGCTTTCCTCATTCTTTTTCCAAAATATGTACTAAATGTTTGAGTTAAATAGGTGTTTACAGAGAGTATGCTGCCACACAAATAGAAACCTCTCAGCAACTTGCATGTTATGTATCAACGTTGTGAGATTTTTTTGAAGATTAGTGACAATTGTTACAGTTGTCTAAGTGTACATCCTCAACAAAATTGCATTCTTTTTTGTATTTTTTAGACTGAAATGTCTATTCTGGAAAAGAAAACATACATCTCTCAACTTTCTGTTTAAATGACTGTTTACAATGATAGAATGCATTTCCTCTGTTCTGTTCAGAGCTGTATTGACTGGGGACAGATGGACAGACATGACCTTCTCCCCTCCATCTGCAGTTGTCTTCCATGTTAAGTCTTGTTATATATTCACCACAGTATATATAGACACATATAAGTACACTCAGATTCAGTGCCAGCCGCACAGAGGCCCCCTCCTTCCACAGGCTTCCATCTGTCTCTTCCACCCCCTGCCATGTTTGATTGACAGACACACACAGGTGGAATTGAGGGTTGTTGAGATGGACAGAGTCAAAAGGAGCATGAGCGATCTGAAATCATGCTGCAAGAAGATGTATTTCTTTACAGTTTTGAATATTCAGAGTGAAATAAGAAGTCTACAGGTAAATCTAGTCAATACTATGGGTTCCAGCAGGAATGTCAAGACTTTGAATATGACAATTTAATTCACAACTAACAAACAAACATGAAAAAACAAGCATCACTTTCCCAACAAGATTCCAAATGTTATGTATATAGAAATCTTTGCTTTCACAATTACAGATGATCACGTTTGACTATAAAGGAAGAGGTATATTCATAAGCACACAGAATGTCCAATGTGGTCCATTGTGTTGAGCAGTTCACAGCACCAGTCCTTAGTCCGTGATCAGTTTGGTCATTTTCTTGGGGTTGCTGACTGAGACATTTTTCCTTTACCATACGGTTGCTAAATGGATTTCACTCTAAACACAGACGTCGGTAAGTTACATATTGCTGCAAACATGGAAGGAACCACACATTCTCAAGAAACAGTTGTCAGTCTTAAGCCTTTAGGAATAGGTTCCTCCAAAAATTATGTACACATACAAGGGTTCAGATTGTCCTGCAGTTGCAAAAGTTTCCCTGTGTTCTAAGTCTACACTAGACAACTGCAGGTTCATGTCTTATTTTCATGCTCTTGGTTTCTGGTTTTGCAAGTTGTGTTGTTTCTAGTTTTCTTGTGTTTAGCTTCCTGTTTTATTCTATATATCATATTATTATTCCCTGTCTTCCTCACAATGTCTTTCCCTTGTCCTTTTAGATGAGTTCTTTGGTTTGTTATGTCTATGTTTTTGGTTTAAGTGTGTGTTTGTATCCTTGGGCTGGACCCCACATGCCCCAGGTGTTTCTTTGCTGGTCTGCATTTTGGATCATCTCACCACCAGCACATAAAACCACTTCCAGGCCTGGGAAGACTTTCTCCAAACAACTCAAGGAAACAGGAAAATAGTTTAAGGGGGACCCTCAAATGTAGCTCTCTTTGGAGGTAAAGGTTCGGAAGATAAGACTCTGGAGAGTACACGGACACACAGAAGTAGCTTTTAGTGTCTTTGTTTCAGATGCAGGTTAATCCATTCATAGTTACATTGAAAACATTACACATTTTGTAAAGTCTTTTTACACCTGGTCATAAAAAGCAGAGACAGTAATCTGACTTTACAGTACAATTGAAAAATATCTAATTGGCATTTATTTACACGTCATATTAGTCTGCATTAGTAGAACATGATGCACTATGCAGCAGGACGGGGCACATTTTTAAATTTCTAAGTAGAAACATGTCATCACCACACCCAAAATTTCGCATGAGACTAATCATACTCTGTACTGATTTTACAAGATCAACACTTGCAGTTCAACTTCACTGTCTTACCCAAAAGCATACTGGAGACAGAAAGAACCAAATATTTCTAAAATAATTTCTCAATAATTTTTTTTTTTGGATCACCTTTTGAAGATGTGTCCTGTCTCTCACCCAATAATGTCTGGGAAAGGCTTCAGCCCCAGTGAGACACCACAAGGAACGAGTCATATAGACAATTGATGGATAGTTTATCAGAATTTCATACAGATATATAACTAGGTGCAAGCTACGTGTCAGTTTAGCTTTCAGGTGGATGTCAAATGGACTTGTTTAAAGGACATGTAACAAAAAAAGTCAGGTGCTGTATCGGCAGTTAGTCTGTCATCATAAACGTTTTTGCCTGGGAAATAGGCTGGAAGCAAACACCGAACACATTGGTACTCATTTATAATATTATTCAAAATACCATAACATGTATTGTGTGTCACAATCCATCCAATCCAATTTCTATACTGCTTATTTCCAAAGGGTCGCAGGGGGTGCCTTGGGGGGACCATTACTCATTTTGTCAATCACTTCTCGCTTTGTTCTTACTTTCAACAGGCAGATATTTCCACTTGTCATTTGCTGTCACCCCCACAGCTCCACACACAGTTTCAGAGTGGATGGAGTGGACCCTTGAGATTATAACTGACTTCTTAGTTTAATGTACACGTGTGTACGTATGAAAACAGGAACTTTTGAAAATGAACTTCTATTTACAAAGATGGTAACGAAATATGTAGCAAAACATTGGCAGGAAGAGAAGACAAAAGTGAGGTAATGAAACAACAACACAATGATAAGCAGAAAACTATGGCAAAGGTAACAAATGGGTAGATGACATCAAGAATCTGACAAAGACTGAAGAAAAAAAACGAAAACTTAATGAAGTTGAATGAAGAGCAGCTTAGAACAAGGAGCAGGCAAGTGGAGTGGAGTTAATGACCAAACTATAACAATAAGGAGGAGAACGGGGAGGGTTAGGACTGAAGTTGGTGGACACACAGAAGGATGAGTAAGGATACAAAAAATGAACAAACTAACATAAAAATTAAAACAAAAGAACCGATGAGGAACTGAAGAAACTAGAAGCATGACAAGGTAAGCAAACTACTAGCACACAAAAAAGAAAAACTAAGAAAACTTAAGTGGGGGATGTAAACAAGGTAATAAAATAACCCAACATCTACATAACATCTTTAACTAATTCTGATTTAAGGACTTTCCAGTAGAGTACTATATTATGTGTTATCATTTGTTCTAAATTGTTATGGGTGTGGTATCTCCTCTGGAAAATGCCCTGAGCCCCTTTATGACATTTGAATGACCTGAATGACCATTTTTCCTTATCTAATTGGCAGTAATGTTTGAAGAGCTAGTTTAAATATTACAATTTCTCTTGTATAAACCTTTCCATAAATATCAAGTTGTAATGATTTACTTCTCTCAGTAAACACCAAAAATTGTATTCTTATAAAATTCCCCAAGAAATGTTTGCTATTACAATGACAACTATCCTACTCAGTTTTAGAAAGTAGAATTTAATTAACCCTTTACAGTTTGATCCAAGAAAAAATGCAGAAAATTATTTTAAAAAAGAAGAAAAAAAAAAAAAGAAAAAAAAATATATATAATTGTGTACAACAGGTCTCAGATGCAAAACATTTTAGAAACTGTATATATCAAATATGATACATATGGCATTATAGGGTTATGTTATTTATTCTTAAAATATGCTATAGTGTTATATACATAGATTGGAATGTCTGACATCCTGTCTTCTCTCTCTTTCTTTGGTGATATTTTGGAAAAAAATATGAAAAAGATTTTCTGTACGGTGATACCATCATATTACAGGACAAATCTCATTGCAAATAACACATTCTCCTTTTTATTCCGTATACTAGATAGTAAAAGTGGAGGAAGTGAGAGTGCTTTTGCCAGTCTTATGAGACAAAGTTAACATCATTGTTACAGATCCACAAGAAAAAAAATGATATGATACATTCTCAGCTACAGTCAAGTATGTATGAGATTATTTGAAAATAATTAACACATTATGTGGTGCTTTGCACACCTAGGACAAGTTAAAAAATGCACTATATATGGGCAAATAACTACGATTCAATTAACAATGAAATCTAAATAGCCCCTGCGGTTTGTATATTTAAAACCCTGCCATACCTGTGTAGATCAGTTCTACTTGAGTGTAGTATGTTTCAGATGGATCAGTTGATGTGAATTGCCTGCAGGTATAATTACATTACTTCTGCCAACTCGTCAGAGGATGTTTCTTAAACATACCCATGCCGAATTGTTGCTACTAAAGTTGATCGATTGATTCCTGACCATCAGAGGGATACAAAATGGTGTCCAATATATAGAGCTGTAAGCAATATCCTCTTCTTTGAAATATTGTGTACAGGGGGAACAGAACTGTGACCAGCTAATGCTTTCCTGTCAGCTCATTTGAGCAGCAGCTCGTCTAAACTCTTCAGGTTCTTTTGTGGAACCCCACTGAGCTAGGACCAGCTGGTGTCAAATTAAGCCATCAGCCAATGAATAGACCAAAACCCTTTCTTTTGTCCAATTATTAAGAAGGACCATACTGGAATATTATTATTCTACTGTTCTAAAATATGTCAGATTAAACCGTTACTTTCACTAAGCCATTAAATAAAAGACACAAACACTGAAGTTCTTTACAGGCCTATTTGAGAATGTATTTTGAATTTTCTGAAATATTACATTAAAACTATTGTTAACCTGTTCAGCAGGTTGACAGCTTAAATCATTCCTTCAAGCAGCTCAGAATTTAAAGGCACAAGTGTGCTGTGGAGATTTACAATCTAGAGCAGTTGAAAGTGAGGCTGTGAATTCCCATCAGCTGCACTTGGTATAGTTTCACTTAACACAACTTCACTTATTTGAGTTCCATATCTACACCCCACCCAGTCAGATAAACAATACATATTTTCTTATTCTAAGTCTCATAGTGGGAACAAAACGTGTTCACTTGAAATAAAGCTAAAAATCAGTTTCCAATCAGTTTAACTTTCATTGTCTGTCTTCTTTTCAGGGTTCGTGAAATTGTTGTCCTCGAAGTATACCAAAGAAATACAAAACTATCACTGACAGTGATGTTTGCTGGGGGAAAAAACAGCGTCCACCAGTTCAGATTGCTGGGTCCTTAGGCAAGAAAAAATGGTAAACCATGAAAGGAAATCTTTGTATACTGTGTAACTTGGAAGTTAGCGTGCAAATAGTAGGGTAGAGACCTTTGCCAGAATTCAGAAGAAAATCAAGAGTCACCAGATCTAGATTTCTTTGGACATTGATATAGTTTGACTAAAACTAATGTGGCTATGTGTAATCTCGATTGCATTAAACATTTATGCCATACTCATTTTTACCAAAAAGAATCATGTGCAAAGTGAAAATAATTGGTGCAAGCACACAACGTTGAAGAACTACATGATTTACTCTGAAGGAGGAAGATTCTTCATTTATATGAACAAAGCAACAGAATGCTGTTATTGATCATATCACATACAGCACTGAGATCCAACAAGAAAGAAAATACACCATTGTTATTGTTAGGACATAGGAGATAGGTTAATACATATTCAGGAAATATACATACTTCTACCTTTATACATAATAATGCCCCACTAACAACTGTGGGCGGAAATTCATGAATCTGTTTCCTGTTAGATCAAGAGCTCTTGTTAAACCTGGAAACAGCACTGAAATTCTTAATGTACCTTGTTACTATTTTCATTCTCTTCTGTCAATAATGAATTGTTCAACTATGGATGTCACAACTGTTGCCTGTCACAGCATGCCAAATTATTTGCAACATCCCGAGAACAACGTAATGACGATCATAACTGAATAGACCTCAGCCTTCAACACCATCATGCTCAACCCCCTCAACTGAAAGTTAGTATTACAGTGAGGGGTGAGATCTGTTTTACTTGGAATACCTCACAGATACCTATGAGTTTCCATTCAAATGATCTGGTGACAGTGCACCTGTGTCATAGTGGTAACTACATTTATAATGACTGGGACATCAGCTTTGCAGTAAGAAGCTAAAGTTATTCCAGTGATCACAGATTTATTGAGATTTTAGCTAAGTGTCCTCTCAGATACAATGCCAACCGTTCAACACATTTGACCACTGCTCTACCAGAGAAATTACAAAATTTGATAGATTTTTCATGAATCTGAAAACTTACTGCCCATCTTCCCCACCTTTATTAGAAGACAATCTGACTTTCCTCACCGCTTGGACATTTAAATGATGGTTTCAGGAAAATGAAGATTGACTTTGGGGATGTTTTGAAACCACACATTAGATATGGAAGCTATAATATCAATGGCATGACTGACTGTGTGCAGACTACATTTACTTCTGTGCTTTAAGCATTTCCAGAATAATTTAACGGCGCTTCTCTGATGACAAAATAGACCAACATTGACCTGAAACCTCTGCTGCTCTCCAAAGTGATTTGATGATACGGGAGAAATAAAATTCACCATTGAATTATATAACGGCTATTGTGAGGGGGTTGTTGTAGTACTGAAGATGTCCACTGCCTATTATTGATTTTTCTGGGTATTTTCTAAAATATTTGTAGAAACAATACAGTGGGCAGGTGTAGCTGCAGAACAATCTGCCAGGAATGAGTAGCCAGGAATGCAAGGGAAAAGAAAGGGTTTAAGATCGAAGAAGGGACAGGTTAAACTTAGATCAACATTCAACATGCTCCAGTATTACCGACCTACATATCCTATTTTTTTTCAATTCTATAATAATGTATCACCCTCCACCTCAATCTGGAGGACATCTATGCCCAGATCATGAAGGCCTGTGGAAAAGTAATATGGGATTCTACAGGACTAAGTCACTTTAGTAGAAATACAAACACCATTGAAAATCATATCTATCATCTGTGTGCATTAGCACATGGATTATATATATGATTTTCGTCATGAATAACATCATGGATAACGCACTCTCATCTGGAAAAAGTAGACAGCATGGTAAGGATCATATTCTTTTGTGTCTCCAGCACCCATCAATCCACTTTCTATACTGCTTATCCCCAATGGTGTTGCAGGAGCTTATTGCAGCTGACAGCAGGTGAGAGGCAGCGTACACCCTGGACAGGTCGACAGTCTACTGCGAGGTCACACAGAGACAAACAAAATGTAGCTAAAGCTGGGAAAGGTAGTAGCGGTCAGATTCCAGGTGAGAGAATTAATCCAAGAAATTAATCAAAGCATTATGACCCGTGTGGGTTTTTCATGTGGGCTTTGATCAATGATCTAATGTGGTTGGTGAAAAATAAGGACAAACCACTCATCAACTATATTTAGTTTTCAAATTGGTCAGGTGACTATTTCGTATCGCATTGTCCCTCATCCCTGCACTGTCCATATGTATCTTGAAGTCAAATTAGGTATACAGTTCCGTATGTTGAGCTTTCCTCCAGATGAACAATTCTCCTAAATTACGGACTTTGCATTTGTAATATTAAACTCCCCTTTACCTTTCTCTATGGTGGGACTGGTGATGTGAGAAGTACATCCATCTATTGGCTATCCCATTCATGGGTTGTGTATAAGCACTTTTCCACAAGTGCCTATTCAGCACTTGCTCTTCATAGTGTTTTTGAACTTTCACTGGGGGGCAGGGCCCCACTAAATAGTTTCAAAATTCAGCACCAACTTGGCCATCAGGGCTGAGTATAGCTGACAGAAGACTGCCAGGCGCGGATTGTCCGGGTAGTCACATGATTTGATAATGACTCTGTATAACCCTAACCCTGGTTATTTTAAAAATGGGGCAGTAAAAAATGTTATTTGTGTGATCATCTTGTTGTAAATACCTAATAAATCAACTAACACAGCAGCCCAACACCAAGGTTTACTATATAGTTTCTGCAATGCGCTTCGTTGTATTCTTTTGCTTGTGTTGCATATTAATGGAATCATGCATAACTTGAAATGGAAAAACACATAAACCATATAGAGCCATGCCTGGCCAAACAGTTTGGGTTTTTCCATTATTAACTTATTTATGATTTTTCTTTCTAATAATCAAGTTATCACAATTACAGCACGCACACACACACACACA
>JABUIW010000011.1:507099-533589 GCA_013363375.1 Menidia beryllina | reverse complement strand
CTTGGATTGGCTGAACAGGAAACACAGGGTACAATGTAAACATCACAATGTATGTATGTATGTATGTATGTATATATATATATATACAGTATATATGGTGGTACTGAATTTGATCATACACATGTAATCTCAGACACGAACAGAAATCACCTAAACTTACTCCAGTCAGTGTATTAAATTCTAATTCTTTAAGTTATCATGTTTCATCTTTACTTTATTAAGAATAAATCTTGTCTTTCCCAGTTGACAAAAGCATAAAGTGTACTAAATCATTTTGTAGATCTGAATAAGTTTCTATGAAATGTGTGATAAGATAAATTCTTTTCAGAATGGCCCATTGCATTCTTAAATGTGTTTGTGTCTGAACTACTGCAAATCAAGGTGTTGAGATTACACTGAAGTATAAATCATACATGCCTCACATGTAGGTGACATTTTTTGAAGCATTATTCATGGATAAACAGTGACCCTGGAGTCATAAAATCAGCTACAAGATTGATATTCAGATTTCAGAATTGACAATAAACAATGTAATACATAATTTATCAAGCCTCACTGTACTAATTGTACTAAGATATTGTTTTTTTTTCTTTTTACAATGCGAGTGTAGGTATTGTTACTGTGGTTGTATCAGCATGATTGCTGATTCAGACAAGGAAACAAATGATCATTATCATCATCCTTATCACAACAATGAAAAGTAATTGTCATTTATCTCAAAAGGTAATCCTGCACTGTGCAGAGACACGTCATATGAATGATTCATAACACAGAAGACTAGAGTTTATCTTCAATCATGAGGATCATCCTTTGATGTATTTAGTATGAAACTTGTCAGTAATCGTTGGACACATGTTTTCGTTTGTTCGTTTCATCATTTATATGTCTACCTATTTAAGTACCATGCCTTTTTGTTCTAAAGCTTTCCAGCTGATTAAAGGACACTGGGTGATTTCCATCTTACCTATGTAATTCAAATAATATATTACAGCTTTACACATGACCCAAATTTAATAAAGTCAATATGTGAGTCAAAGAAAAGGTATGTCAGTATTATTATGAAGACAAAACTCATGTTATCCACTTGTCTTGAAGTGTCACACAAGACTTTAAAAAAAAAAAAGACCTTTCACTGACATGTCACAGTGAGCGAAGTGCCCTTTTTGAATTCTTACATACTGGGGTTTTTGTTTTTTTATGGCTTGGCCTGGTCATTTCCTCTTTTATTTTGAAATAGTAACTCTCCTCTTGTTTCCGGTCAGTTGCCTTGCTCTTGTACCAACTGTCTGTCTTCCCTAATTCTTGAATGTATCCACCTATTCCTTGTTTCCCCTCATGTGTACTTATAGTCTGCATCCCCTGCCTTGAGCCAGTGTATTGCATGTCAAATATTTTCTGTCGTGTCATAGTCCTTGTCACATAACCATATTGTCTTAATTAAGTCTTATCCAAGAGGACGTTTTGGTTTGTTGATTTCCATAGCCTTTTGGTTTGTCCTCCTTAGTGGCGTGAGTTTCTGTTGTACTGTTTTGTAGCTTTGTGCTCTTTCCTTAACAATTCATAGTTTGTAGTTCCTCCGATTAGCAGAGGGATTTTGGTTTATATTTAATGTTTCATAGCCCTGTTTTGCCTCCGTTAAAGGAGTGATTATTATTCCTATAATCTTTCATAGTTTAGACCTCTTCCTTTCGGAGGGACTTTTGTTTATATTTCATTTTATAGTCTTGTTGCCTCCATTTTGTGGAGAGTGCTTTAAAGTAACTTTTCATAGGTTGTTGATTTTTTTCTATTTTGGAGAACTAATCAATAATCTGCATCTGCGTCATGTCTCTGATCCTGGATTGTACAAGTACATACCTATGGGAAAATAATGTTATACACCACACACATTTTAAAGCTAATATTATCACATCACAGGAAATGAATAATTCACAAGTACTTTCAAAGCACAGCACTTTGTATAGCTTCAGACATGTCTTCAAGAAAGTGCACTATTATAATTATATTGGGTAAATTGTTCTCTTCTCAGCTTTGCCTTAGATCCAACAATGAAGGATGAGTGGATGCAGTGTTTTTCCTTGCAATTAACAGAGTTGGGAAAGATTTGGATTTGATCCCAACACTTAACAGAATACCATTTTATGAGCAAGGCCCATTATAATGATGGATTTGGAGGAAAAAGGGAAGACAGCTTCATCACTAAACGGACATAATTTGGAATCAAAAGGAGTGTAAAGGAAACTTTTTGTACAGTTTGTAAATTGTGGCATTCGACATAAAAATGGATTTTTGTACAAACATCTCTGTAAGACTGACTGAAAGGGAAGCTAGGGAGACTAACAGTACTTTTTTGAGAGTGATAATCATTTAAAAGGCGACTAAATATATAAAGTCCGGTCCAGAAACAGTTCCTCAAACAACGCCTCGATTGCAAATACAGAGCATATTTTCCAGAAACATTCTGCTGTAATCATCACTATAATATTTCATGGGACTTCTCTTTTAAATATCCTCAATTTTATTAATGATTGATGCAAGGCTGTTCATTTATGTAGTTTAATGCATATTCAAATATCAGACAATCTTAATAGAAGCTAATGATGTAGCAATAACTGTGGTTGACTTAATACTGAATTTAAAAAAAGTGTTGATAAATAAAAAAAAAGAGTGTCACAAACTATTAAATACATGCAGTCTGAACCATTCCTGCTTTACAATCTCAGCATGATTATAATGCCTTTGGTCTCAATTGATATAGTTTCATTTATCCCACATTTGGACGTTTCAGATTTAAATAGTAGGATTTACATACGTCCCTAAAAATAACTTGACATATGATATTCTTAAATGACGTAACAGCACATCTTTTCAGATTAGTACCTTTATTGATGAAATAGAATTTTATTTTCCCAATGTTGCATGTACATGCCACAGCAGCAAACCTTTGTGCATTTTTCAGATCTTATCTCTAATCATTTTTATTTTTCTAACAATGGAGATGGAATTGTGAAATGTGATGAGGCAGCTTCAGAGAACTTCATAAGGATGCATGTTTCAGGGCATTAGAAGTATGCAAGTGGAGGATATAAAGCTGTGTCTTGGAAATCTGTGAAGAGAATCATGCCACATTTTTTTTCCAGGAAGGTTTGGTGGATTTGTGCTTGATTGAATAATAAAAAAAACTATTTTTGCATATTTTTGTTGCAGACCCAGGCAAAGACCCAGTAATTGGTCTTGATAGAGAAGTCTTGAGAATAAAAGACCCATCCGTGGGCTGCCACCTTACCATGGTGGAGGGTTTTGAGTTTCCAAATGATCCTAGGAGTTATGTTGTCTGGGGCTTTAAGCCCCTGGTAGGGTTACCCAAGGCAAACAGGTCCTAGGTCTGTCGTGGTGAAGAGAGAGCTGATTTTAAAAGCAAAGCTATCAATTTATAGATGGATCTACGTTCCTCACAAGCTTTGGGTACTGACAGAAAGAACAAGATCGCAGATGCAAGCAACAGAAATGGGTTTCCTCCGCAGGATGGCTGGTCTCCCTTAGCGATACAGTGAGAAGCTATGCCATTCGGGAGGGCCTCAGCGTAGAGTCGCTGCTCCTCCATGTTGAGAGAAGCCAGTTGAGGTGGCTCTGATTAGGATGCCTCCTGGACACCTCCTTGGTGAGGTGCTCCAGGCATGTTCAACTGGCAGGAGACTCAAAAGAACAGTCAGGACAAGCTGAAAGGACTATCTTTCTCGGCTGGCCTGGGAGCACCTTGGGATCCCCTGGGAGAAACTGGCAGAAGTGATGGTGGAAAGGAAAGTCTGGACCTCTGTGCTTAAGTTGACCTTGGATAAGTGGTAGATGATGGATGGATAGATAGATAAAAGACATTGCCAGGGGTCCCATTAAAGTGCGAAATAGAGCTGCATTCATTAAGAAAATGATATATTTGATAACAGATTTAACATTTTCATCTTGCTGTGGAGGATGTGGTAGACCCATACATATTTGGATATTTGATAACTGGGTTTCTGCTTTTTGGAGTAGGCGAGCACATGTTTTAAAGGGGAAATTCCGAAGCTGGCATCAGCTGTTGTCAGGCTGCTGTTCAAGTCGCTAGTCCAAGACATCGACTCAGACTTAGTGCAATTTAAATCACAGACTGGATGCCCTGAGGGGCAAATGGGACATTGTCTGACAGCAGAAAGGATATGGGCGTCATCTTGTAGAAGTTGAACACTTGGTGTTGGTAACCAACATGATTCTGCATTATGTTGCTACACTTGAACGGTTTAGTCATCTACATCTTTTAGAGGAGAGTACAACTGTTCAAATAAAATATAGCATGTGGTAACGTGCCTACCCTCAAGTCGTGTAGCCTATAGGTATTTGTGCATAACGGTGGAGTGACCCAGTCTAGCTTGTTAAGCGCCTGGCAGAGAAGATTGTTTTTAAATCCGCATAACTTACTTTTTACAATAATTTGCCTAAAGGTAAGTCAAAATCTTATCTTAGCATCCAGGTGGAATTGAGGAAAATGACCTTTTACATGAAAACAATAACTTTAGATCCATTTTACTTTGCGCTATCATCTTCACATATGCAGCATGTATTTCCTGATAGTGTGCCTATAGCCTGTACTTTTACGTACGCCCTCAGATAAAGTCAGATATATCTAGTTATGCTGAAAGACATTATTTGGACTCTTTCTCTGTGTCACCTGACGTGTTTCTGACAGTTTCACAAGAAACTGCGGAGGGTACGCTTACTGGTAAAACCTCATACACCCATGTAGTCAGAGCAGTTAAGAAGTTACAGTCATTTTAATTTGGGTATGTAATTTTAGGCATTTGTGCTGCAAAATGTATGGGGACTGGAAGGAGTAATCTTTAACCCTACCTAATCAAACTTTTCTTTATTGACCTTCATTGTCATTGCATTTACCAGAGTTTAAATCTCATAGTTTATTTCCATCTTATTTTTTTTCTGGCATGTGCTGATACAAAAAAAGAAATCTTGATGATAGAGCTGCATTGTCAATGTGTACAACAATGTTGAAAAAACAATCATTAGAAATAAGTTGGGTCTTTCGTTTAATTTACAGCTGTTAACTTTAAAGCAGACCTCAAGAAATCTAGAGAGATTTTTTTTTCTCACTAATTTCAGAACATCTTATCTACCGTCAGTCGTGAAATATGATTTATGAAGATAGGAGAGAGCTCTTGTGAAAGGTAGAACTGCTTAAGCATTTCTAAAAAAAGAAAAGATTAATTCTTTGCAAATTAAACTTAAATCCAATTATGTGTCATATCATCAAGCCGTTTAAGAAGCTCACTGTGTAATAACCATAGCAGCTTAAAAAACAAAAAATTATAGCATTTATCTTACCAAGCTGTTTAAGAACATTTTTCTGTTAACGCTTTCAAACTCAGTTTGATCATTAGGTCATTTTTCAAATGCTAATACCACTGGTTCTTATGATTGCTGTAATTTATTATTACTTAAAAAAAAAAACCCACAGTTAATCATAGAGTTTCAGTTAATTATATATCAATATATCACTGACTTTAATGTCTTATTGTTGAAAAGATTTGTTTGACAACTTTTCACCAGAATTTACAATGAAGAACTCCACAGAACTCAGTTTGTTCAGTTACATAAAGAATGATGTCTAATGTAAATGTGGAGATTGTGGTTGCCTCGATGGACCTAAGAAATTGGAATTATTGATCAGTGTTTTTATAGAGATGCGGTAACATGTCAGTGGGACTATTTACATCTTGGTCAGTCCTGCAATTGAACATTGTTCACAGAATTTTCACGTGGTCCCGTCTGTTAATATGATTAAACATTTAATCTTTAGAGACAGGTGTTACCCATCTTTTTTCAGATTAAACAAATTGGATGTTTGGAATAAAAACAAATATCTTAAAACAGGCTTCGATTAAGGAATTGTCTGCATCTAATTTTTGAAATATGAACTAAAGTTGCAGTTTCTTGGCCCAGTTAAAAACCTTTCGACACACTTAACAATCACTTCCTGTATTACAGTGAGCAACTTTGAATTGTTTGCTGCTTGTGATTGTAGTGAAGAACACCTTACACATAGTCACCTTTATAAAGGATGCTTGCATTATATATTGTTGTATGATTTTTATTTTAGTTGATAAAATAGAATATTATCAAAAGGGGGATACAGAAAAAAATTCCCATGTCGTTCTTTTTCAGCACATTATGCAGTCACTCAGAGTTTGGGAGGGGCTGCTGACCTGACCTGCTACTGCATATTATTTGGACATAATAAAGGAAGAATTGTTTTGACTGAAAATTATATAATTATGTGTGCTAGGTATGTTTTTTTAGGTACATCCCTAGTATAACGCTCATTTACTTTTTATAGTACATTCCAATGTAATGATGTGAAAAGGTTGCTGGTATGTTGCCATCAGAGATTGTTAGGTCTGCAGCGTTGTGGAATTTCCCTTACCTTCCTCCAGGCAAGATCAGAAGTCAAATCCAGCTGGTGCCAATTACCCTCATCGGGAGCAGCCATAAGTAGGAGAAGTTCCATGTGGCAGTTTCACTCCAGAACCTTGGATTCCTCCTAGCCTACCTGCCTCTGCGTCACTCCTCGCTGCTCCCTCCAACGGCTCTCCAGTTGATGTCCATTGGAACCACCAACAAGCTGCTTTTCAACCTCCACTACCTCTCCACCACCAAGTACCCTCCTAAGGATTCCGACACCATCACCAAGGCTGCCACTCCAGACTAGGACCATTGCCTCCATAATTCTTCCGTTCCTTGGAAAGAATAAATCATCTTTTGGTTCAGAACTGTTGTCTGAAGTGCATTGGCTGCCCAAGAAGATATCTGTGAATTCTAAGCAGTAGTAACGTCAGAGGTCTTGTGCTTTTCCTCTCACACTGAGCCCAGCACTGTCATACTTTACTTGTCACCTTAATAAAGTAAATATTTGAGCATCTAACATTGAGACAATTATAACAGTAACAGAGCCAACATTGAAAATCAGGTTTTCTTTGTCATAGTGCAGATAAAAGCACTGTATACATTTATTACTTTAAGATTGGACTGTGTTATTGCGGTATCTTGTGGTGGGCAGTCAGGGCCTGCAAGGCCTTCTCTGCTGGCCTAATAAATTCTGTTACTGTTTTAGGCTAAACAATGTCTGCATCACCAACTGATAATTATATGTTATCCATGAATACACATTAAATAATTCCAAATAGTCTGTCCACTTACTTTCATAGCTTTTACCCCTGGTTGTGCTGCTTCCAGAAGTGTATTTTTTATATTAGAGTATTTAACCAATCACATTTCAGCTATTAATTTGTTTGCCTGGAGGCCTTCACAATCACTTCTGCGGGCCCTGTAGCATAAAATGTATATCAATTCAGCCACTGCTTCAACTAATCAGATTTTGAGTTTGTGGCACCAAAGCATTCTCGCAGGTGTATGGTGACATCAGTGTATTCCCACCTTTTGATTGGACAGTGAGAGCATACAAGCTACAGCTAGCAAACTGCATCTGTAAGAGAGCTGATCAAGCAAAATATATATTTTTTAGTTTAAATGCTGTTTTAGGAGAAGAAAAGCATTTCATGGCATATCTACTGTCAAAGCCATTTTTAAGATGGAATTTTCAAGAAAAGCTGAATATCGTTGAGAAAGGTTGGGCAACTCAAAAGATGACAGTTCTAGTTTCTCATATTTAAAGCTGTAATGTCCAAACTGTGCACTGAGCATATTAAAGATCTTATTGTGCTATTTTCCCAGGATAACATTTTTTAGTCAACTTATTTAGGGTTACTAGAGTTCCTTTAAGCAGACTGAGAGGCAACGTCTTTTTCAAAGTGATTTTTAGATTAAGAAGTTCTAAACTGGTTCAGCGACTGTGATCTATGTCTCCACGGGTCACGGCACCAGAACCACCAGCCTCTGCCATCCATCCTCAGTCGGCTATTCCAGTACAGGCTTTCCAGAATACTGCCTCTCCTGTCCGGGGACCTGCTGTTCTGAACCCCATTAGATATCAGGGAGACTAAGGGACTTGTTAAAAATTTAATTACAATACATAATCCACACTTGAACTGGGTGACATCAACTATTCAGGGTTGGAGTTCACACTATCTTTCAATGCCTCCATTCCACAGATCCCAGTCTACCAGCTGACAGCAATAAAGTCCAAGAAGAAATAAACTTTAGCAGTGTTCTCCTGGAGTAGCACGGTCTCAAGGTGTTCAGCAAAGAGGCCCTGTTTCTTCCCGTCACCGTCCTTATGACTGCGTATCAACCTGCTCTCCGACTCTCCTTTACCATCTAGATGGTTATACAATATCAGTAAAACAGAAAAGGAAACAATGAATAAGACCATTGAATGCCTTGACCATTACAGATGGTCAAGGCAGGATTAATCAGACCCTCGTGTTCCCCATTAGGTGCTGGATTTGTATTTGTGGAATGAAAGACAAGTATCTGTGCTGATGTATTGACTAAACTAGATTTAATGACATAACCGTTAAAATAAGTACCCTCTCCCCTTTGGACTTTTCTTTCAGCTCCCTACACGAAGCAGTTATCTTTTCCAAACTGGATCTTTGTCAAGGGAGGGAGGGAGATGACTGCAACACTGATTTCAACACTCCATTGGGACATATTTGTCCAGTGCTCAGGTCTCTGCATTTGCTTTTTGTTGCTAGACTTTATCGACTATACAACAGTCCTGCTTGTGTACGAGTCCCATCATGGTGTAGCGCCAAGGTACGTCTATGGCATGCTGGGGCCATATGAACCAGCTCGGACTCAGATAAATTCAAGGCAGTAGTCTCCTGCTGACGCCCAGACTCTGACAATGTTTAAGTCCAGGCTGAAAACTGTTTTATTTAGCTGTGAATAGGACACCTGAAAGAATTTTATCTGCAGTCTTCATTTGTATTTATTAAATCAACTAATGTTCTGTTCTTAATTTCTGCTTTTGATACTTCTTATTCAGTCTCTTATTTAAAGCACTTCGAATTGTCTTGTGCACAAATTGTTCTATGCAAATACACTTGGCTTGCATTGGTTTGAGGAATACAAAAAGTGTCCCTGTTTTGTGCTATATTAGCCAGGCCACGAGTAATGCCAAAGCACATTGTGTTTAATGTTAAAAATGTAGAAATAATATAGGGCTACAGTTCTCCCTTAATACGTTGACTATGTGAAGCACTTTTTGTTGTTGTAAAACTTTAAACTGATCAGAGCTATCATTATCCTCATTAGCTGTGAAGCTGAAAGAAACTGACTTAAAGAGTAGATAGAGTACATTAGACTTTCTGCTATATGGCCGAGAACTCAGACTGCTTAAACACTGCATGCCAGATTCCCCCCATCATTTAAACACACACACGCATTAACAAGGACATTCCAACATGTGACCTGTGAAAGATGGAAGTTACTTACTGATACACAAGTGCTCTTCCTCTTGAACTGCAGTTGCCAAATAACTTGAGAACTGCATCATTTTTTGATCTAACAATCTATAAGGGTAGTCTGGGGATCTTACATACATTTTTGTAACTGGAAACAACAAACAGAAATACTGTCTTTCAAATGAGCAGTTTCTACCCAAAATGGCTCAAGGAAAACATACCTATTAATAAGTTCCAACAATTAAGAAAGAATTGTCATATGTAATGACAGGTGAGGTGTACCAGGCATAGGCACATCCCACGAGGCCGAGACCCTGGAGAAGGTCTAGGACACGCTGGAGGGACTTTGTCTCTCGGCTGGCCTGGGAACGCTTCTGGATCCCCCCAGAGGAGCTGATGGATGTAGCCGGAGAGAGGGAAGTCTGGGTAGTCCTACTTAAGCTGCTGCCCCTGCGACCCGACTCCCGATAAGCAGAAGAAGATGAATGGATGGATTCTTACATGTCTTTACTAGGTTAAACAGCAGCTAGACAGCAGAGTTCTGAATTAAATGTTGAATGTGCAATTGAAAATAATATTTGGTTGCACCTGTTGACATCAGATGTTTCCCTAGAGAACAAAGTGATAGATCCAAATTAGCCTATTTTAGGGTAACAATATTTTTATTTCCAAAAAGGAGGACACTGTGCCCAGCCTCGAGACGGATTCAGACAGAGTGGACATGTCTGGGACGTTTGGTCACCCTAGTTGTTTTCCTACATAAGTAGAAACTCACAGGCCTCAATTGATCAACTCAAGAATGCCGTCTATGTCATTAAATGCCCATTTAGTTTTTTTAAAACTATATTTACTTACTCCCTCCTTCATTCAAAGAAGTTAATTGATGTAATAATATATTTGATTATAATTTCAATTGCATTGTTAGAACCTTTATATAACAAGGAAACATTTTTGTTTGCAAGAAGATAAAACCCTAGACTTTGTCAAAATTGTCAAAATAAACCACCACATAAATATAGTAATTTGAAATACAAGAAAATGCAATATGTAAGAATAGCTTAAATGGAAAAAATACAGGAACCATGCATCATATTCAATGGAATATTACCCAAAATACACTATTTGACATTGAATTAAATGAAAAATATATCTTTAGCAAAAATGTAAATTATAATGTAGGAGTATTGCTATTTCTTCAAAGATTAGAGTTGTCACTATCCCTGGTATAACCGTAGAATATTTTTTAACTTATTTATGTTAAGAATCAATGCACAACAACTTGCTCAAACATGTTAATTAATCTGACTGAAGAAGTATGTGATAATTGATGTATTTTGCTTTCAAGCCCTGTGTCTCAAGCAGAAATTGGTTGATTATTGAAATATGAAGAAAGTGTTTGCTTACCTCTTCAACACAACAAAACTTACAATATTATGCAATGAAATAGCGTCAACATACCACATTTGATGACTTCAGAGAGCAATGTATTCAAAGAGCAATCTACAAATTTTTGTAGTATCCTTCTGTCTCGGCTTTCTGTTTTTTATTAATAAATATGTATAGCACCGTATATTGAATGACAAATTTAGGTTGAAATAAAAAAACACTAAAAAATAGCTCACTAACTATAATTCACAACAAAGGGAATGAGAGAACTATTTCAATAAAACATATGACATACCTGAAACTCGGATGTTAAATCCCTGATCCAAGAAACTCTCAGTAAATTCATGGGGGTTAATGAAGAACATACAAAGTTGAAGGAACAGTCCACACAGATATTCAATACAAATTACCTCATGGATCAGTACAGTTTCTTTCAACATGGCCTTCAGTGAATGATAGCAGAATATGAACTAAAAACATGTCAGATCTAGTGAAGAACAGCTATTTTGAGTAGCCACTGGTATACGTTAAAAGACTGTTCACCAAAATTATTTAGATGATGAAAACTAGAATTGTAAAAACTTAATTCTCAATAGAAAGGATTACACTGACTTTGTAATTTAAGAAGCAGCACCTACGATTGGTTGGTGGACTTACATTACCCAGAGAGATATAGAGACAAAGAGTGGTTAATTGTCTCATAAAAGGCCAGAGCTGAAACTGAAATTATTCTAAGAGCCATTATCCTTTCTTCTCATCAAATTGGAAGCAGGTCTGATTTGGCCTTAATCGAGCTAATCTCCCCTGCTGCTCTTTCACAAAACTGGCAGCAGCTTAAATAATTTTCCTCCTGACGAGGTGTATAGGTCATTTTCTTTCAGCACCAGGATTCTTATTAAGAGCTATGTCTAATTTCCTTCTGTCTCAGTGAGAGTTTCATGGGAGGAGGAGGAGGAACAAGGAGCCTGGGCATCAGTACAATGATTACAGTTACCTAGACAACCGTGCAGCGGGTGCTCCCTGGATCATGGTTGGGTGGGGTGATGGCGAGCAGAGAGAGCTGAAATTGCATTCCATTAGTGCTAATACAGATACATTAAGAGTCTGTCTGAAGCATAGCCACTAACGATTATGGTCACTAATTCATCCAATCAGCTCACGAGCAGACATTTCATGAAGTCATAATGACCTTGTTGCCTCTCTACGCTGGCTATTACCATGTGATTGACAGCAGCCAACACTTTATGTCAAACAGAGTGAGAGAGGAGAGAAATGCCAACAGCAAAGAAAAAATCAGCATCACTGCGAAAGACTTCAATTTCATACATACATTTCCTTCATACTAGCAATAGATTTTTCGTGTTTAGCTCATTAAGCACCAATACTGAATACTAATCATTCTGTTGGTTATTTATTCACAAACAGATGTTTTCTATATTTCAACCAGTTCCAATTTATACCATTTCTAGTTTTGTTTGATTTTTAGGCCATTCAAGTGTAAGAAGGTAACCCCTTTAAAAGTAAGATCATTAAAAGCTACCCTGTTTCAAATGGCACCCTCTCTCCTCACTTCATATAAGTTATATTTCATAAACAGAAACATCATGCAATGTTCAGTATGTAACATAAAAACTAATATCTCTTATAGTATCACATTGTCTTGTACTGAGGTATATAAATGTTGGTGTTTTTTAAGGCTTTAATGGAAATGAAGCTCTCCTAATAGATTTATAATAAAGTAAGGAATTGTTGTCAAAATATTCGCATTTCAGATTACCCTTCTGTCAATTTGTTTGTCACAAAATTTTAGTGTAAAGGTTGTACAGCTCTTTCGAAAACTGATGGAAACATGTATCGTTCACTCCAACAAACATGGGAGAAATGCTTTGAAGAAGAAAGGCATAAGAGCTGGGTTAAAGGAAAATATGATTAAAATGTAATTACTATAAAAACCAAGTACCGTATTTTCTGGACTATAAGTCAGACTTTTTGTCATAGTTTGGCTGGGTGTGCGACTTATTCTCTGGAGCGACGTATGTGTGAAATTAATGACACATTATTTTGTGTTGATATTTTATGTGATGATCCTTCAGCTTGATGTACTGCTTCCTGTCTGTGAAGTAGCTTTAGATCCATCCGACCAGGCAGGAGTCAACACCTGGTCAGCTTCTCCAGATGCATGAGGAGCTCTGCCTCTGTTCCATGCATGCCGACCTCCTTGTGTGTTCACCTGTCTTCCTTGTGTTTCAATCCTGGTTTCCTTCAGTCCAAGATCCATGTTCAGGATTTTTTTTCTTTAAGGTGAGGGACAGACTTTGCTTTGAAAATCTTGAGATTTAAATCCCTGATCTAGAAAATGAAGTTACAAGATTAAAATAAAGTACATTGATCATGATTAAACAAAAAAAAGCTAATTTTGTGCTGATGAAGCAGTAGTTGATCACGCGATTAAACTTTTTAATGTCATTCATGCATAGAAAACAACATGTGACATAGCAACATCAAACCAATTGCTAACAACTGCCTATTCTTGCAAATTTGACAGAATTTCTGTATATCCACATGCTAAATTATTCCTTTTTGGTGTGCGAATCCTGAATTTTCTGCCATTGTCATTTTTCTGATGCTGTTGTCAGACCTTGCTTCTGCTGCTGATATATTCATTTGTTTATTTGCAATCATTATTTTAGCACATGAGATTATCCCACTTAACCAGTCAGTCTGTGTACCTATTTGTCCTGAAGTTTACTTTCTTATTACTGGTGCTGTTACATAAGTCATGTGCTGAGCATCTATTAAAGTTGAATGACATTCGTATACGTAAAATAACCAACACCATGGTCCAACACTGATGTTTAGTCAGTTTATTGTTGCTGCAATGTCTTTGATTGTTGTCCCATGCTTGTGTTGCGCATTAATGACATCCCTCACCAGTTGGCCCATATTTCTGCCTGGCTGTTATTATCTATTACCATACCTAAACCCTATAGAGTCCTGCCAGGCCAACCATGCAGGGCTGAGTAGGCACGAAAGGAAAAACACTATAATCTAACTTTGAAGATCTAAGAGAGAGTGTGAAACATTTCAGACCAATATCTGTTTAGGCTGGGACAGGATCAGTACATGTGGTTTAATGAGACTTCAGCTGTAGTCACAATAAGGACTAACCCCAGAGTTTAGACACATAAGCCTGATGGACCAAATTGAACTGATTAAGACAGTGAAAGGCGTACAGATAGGATAAATTGATTATGACAGGCCTAAGTCCTCTTTCCACAATGTTCTGAAGTTAGTCATTGGTTTGTATCTCAAATTCCATATCTTATCAAAGTGGAAAAAATTCCTTTATGAGAGGCCGGTATCCACAATAGTGGTGCGACAGCAGACTTTAGGACTGACAGAGTAAATAGGACCTTGCCTGCAAATATCTAAAAAATTCAGATTTGTGAAGTTTATATTTAATTCTTAATTGATTGACTAAAGCCAGGCCATTTTCAATTAACAGGTCACCAAAGCATCTCATACCCTTCTTGTACCAGTTCATGAAAGAAGGTTCTTGAGTGGATCGTGTAAAGAGGTGGTTTGAAGCCACGAGAAAGAGGAGGGAGAAGTGAAATGCTTTCTGAATTGCATCAAGATTTTCAAGGAATGTCTCACGACAGGATTATGGGTGGTTATGGATTGGAGATGGAGTGAGGACAGCGATGTCTGAGTAACAATTCAACTTCATTACCACCAAATCCGGACAGTCAGACCATGCATAGACTGAAGACAAAAACAATTCACATTGCAGATTTGCCGCCCAATAGTAAAAGCAAAAATGTGGGAGGTGTAAGCCTTCTGCCACTTTAGCTTTCTGTAGGTGCATCTTATTTAAACGAGGCGGCTTGACTTGCCAGTTGTGGGATGAAATAACTTAGTCCAGGTGGTTAAAGAAGGAGTGAGGGTTAAAAATAGGCCATGCTTGGAACACCAAAAGTCTCCTGCAAGGATGAGAGAGCATTTGTTAGGGTCAGGCAGGGAGGAGTACAGATGTCTGCAGAAGTTTGTATCATCGGAATTTTGGCATAGACATTTGCAAGTTCTACCAGAGTATTTAAAAGTTTACCACATACAACAACATAGCAACCTGATTGGTCAGAGAAGGCTTTTTGTGGTTAGAACAAAAGATAACCTCATCAAAATGGATCAAAACTCCTCTTGCTTTGGCTTAAAAGGCTGAGTGAAAATGTTGTACCCCAAGTCTGAAAGAAGGTGGTCAATATCTGTGCCAGAAATGTGTTTATCCTGTAAAAATGCAATTGTTCTTCTTTTGATAAGGTGGTTTAAATCTTAACATTCCATTACAAATGGCAGCTGTTCATGGATAACATTTGCTAGCAAAGGTCGAATCACGAGGGGAGCGGTGTAGTTGGTGGCAGCATGGCTTTACCATGCAGGTAGATCATACTTCTGTCAGGATTTAGAGCTCATCATAGCACAGGGACAGCACTGGTGAAAATGACAAATTACCTTCTAAAGGCATCAGACAAAGGACTGGTTTCCATACAGACTTACTAGATCTTAGTGCTGCTTTTGACACCATTGACCATCAGATCCTGTTACAGAGACTGGAACATTTCATTGGCATTGAAGGAGCCGCTCTAAGCTGGTTTAAGTCCTATTTATCAGATCTGTTTCAGTTTGTGCATGTTAACGATGAGTCCTCTGTGCAAGCCAGAGTTAGCTAAAACTGAAGTTATTGTTCTAGGGCCTAAGCACCTCCGTGACGCATTATCTAGAGATTTAGTTTCCCTGGATGGCATCGCCCTGGCCTTCAGCACCACTGTGAGAAATCTTGGAGTTATCTTTGATCAGGACATGTCGTTTAACTCTCACGTTAAGCTAATTTCAAGAACCGCTTTCTTTCACCTACGTAATATTGCAAAAATCAGGAGCATCCTATGTAAAGATTATGCAGAGAAACTAGTCCATGCATTTGTTCCTTGTAGGCTGGATGACTGCAGCTCCCTATTATCAGGCTCTTCAAAAAAGTCCTTTAAAACTCCTCAGCTAACCCCGAACGCTGCAGCACATGTTCTGACAGGAGCCAGTAAAATAAATCATATTTCTCCTGTCTTGGCTTCTCTGCACTGGCTTCCTGATAAATCCAGAATAAAATCTAGAAACAAAATTTCTTTTCCTGATGAAAGAAGAGAGTCTACTCTTTCTTTTGGTGTGTTCGGTGTTTACATAGTCATAGCACAAACTATTCTGTGGCTCTTGAAAAATCAGTCAAAATTCTCAAAAAACTCTGGCAGTGAGCGACTCTCTGTTCTGAAAATGGCTGGCAGTCAATGAGTTAAGTGTAGGCTTAAGACTTACCTTTATGATAGAGCTTATAGTTAGAGTAAGTCCAGTTATGCTGCTTTAGGCCTAGACTGCTGGGGGATTTCCCACGATGCACCGAGCTCTCCTCTTCTTTCTCTCTCTCCCTCCCATTGCAACCTCATTCCATTAACGATGTTACTAACTGGACTCTCTCCTTTTTACGTAGGCGTGTGCTTTCTCGTCCCCATCCTCTCTCGTCCTATTACTTTCTGCAGATGTTCATGGCTCTGGAGCTGTGGAAGCTGGATCTGTGATTGGGAGTTTCCTGCTGTCCCCGTGTTCCTACTCTGCTAAAATGATAGCCACTGTTCACATTCTTATTGCTATCATTACTGCAATCATTATCATTAGTATCAACATTATTGCCTTTTTTCATCCAGTCTATGTGCTACTGGGTAGGCTGCCTCTCTCTCTCTCTGGCCCTCTCTTTCTCTCGCCCCCAACCGGCCGAGGCAGATGGCCGGCCACTCTGAGCCATGGTTCTGCTCGAGGTTTCTGCCTTATAAAAAGGAAGTCTTTCCTTGCCTGTGTCGCCTAGTGCTTGCTCTTTGTGGGAATTGTTGGGCTTCAGAGTAGGGTCTGACCTGCTCTGTTTGGAAAGCACTGTGAGACAACTGTTGTTGAATTGAATTGAATTGAATACTTGCAAGCATCTGGGAAACAAGACAAATAAGGCGGTACGGTCGAAGGACGAAACACACTGGCACAAGACAAGGAGAGACGCAGACTATTTAAACACATGAAGGGAAGGGAACTCCAGGTGAACACAATCGGTGATCAGGGGAGACAATCAGACAGATGACACAAGGGAGTGCAAGTGACCTGAAATTAGAGGAAAGGTTAAATATCAAAATAATACAGGGAATGACCAGACCACATGGAGACAGGACAAAAAAACAACTTGAGTACACCGCTGAGTGTACTCAGCGGTGTACTCAGCAGTCACTTGAGTACACAGAATCCCCCCCTTTAAGGGCCGGCACCAAATGGCCCAGGTAACACAGGATGATCGCTATAGAGCACATCAATGAGGCAGCGGTCCAAGATGTGGTCCAACGGAACTCAAAGTCTCTCCTCCGGGCCATACCCCTCCAAGTCTACTAAAAATTGCCTTCCCTGACCCCTGTTCTGTATGGCTAACAGTTTCTTAACCTTGTATTTCGGGGCCGCCATATACAATTTCCAGGGTTGGGGGTAGATGTACCACAGGGACCAGGGACCTGTCCTTAACCGGCTTGAGATGGCTGACATGGAACGTGCGGTGGATCCGCAGGGACCGGGCCAGGTGAAGATGCACTGCAGCAGAATTGATGACTTTCGAGATGGAGAAGGGACCAACGAAATGCGGTGCTATTGTCTTGGACTTAACCTTTAGGTTAAGGTCCTTGGTGGAGAGCCACACTGTCCGGCCAGGTTGGTATTCCGGCGCGGGTCTCCTTCTACAATCCACGGCATTCTTCACCCAGGCTCCCTGCCGGGTGAAAACCTGTTTGCCGGCTGCCCAGATGCGGCGACAACGGTGGAACAAGGCGTGGCAGAGGGAACTGACACTTCAGGCTTGTGGTCTGGAAAGAGGGGGACTCGTAACCAAAAACACACTTGAATGGGGTGAATCCCGTGGTGGAGGTGGGGAGAGTATTGTGCGCATACTCGACCCAGACCAGGTGTTTCCTCCATGTAGCAGGTTCTGGGACATAAGGCAATGGAGGCCAGCGAGGTGGCGAGGGGTGAGCCCAATAGATCACTTGTGAGCCCAAAGAGACCGGAACAAACAGCCTGTTTTCCGGGCACCCACTAGGTGGCGGGGTGTAGAAGCTATTTTTCGTATTTACGTTAGTGATAAGCTAAAATATGTGTGTTTTGACCATTCTGTGGTGCCCACCTGTCTACCATCTGTATCTTCCAAGGTTTGGACGTCAACAGGCCAACTACCGGGAAAAACATGATAAGGGCATGACGTCCAATACTTTCCTATCCTAGCTTTGTACGTACACTGCTTATCAACTATCAGTCTAATAAAAATCGCCTGCTAAAGAAATGTGTGAGAGATTCGATGTGTGGCTGCGAGAAGCATTCTCGTGTCCATACTCAGTTTCTCCCTCTCTGCAGTTGAGAAAAACTTAACCTCTGTTGTCAAGCCTTTTTATTCTGATGCCTCCTCCTGGGTCTATTTGATTAATAGCTAAACTCTTGATAGTGAGGAACTAGGAGTCGTATTTAGACCCAGGGAAATGTCAGACCCAAGAGAGGAAAGAATCCTGAGGGTACATATCCTTTCGAAGTCATGCATATGGATTTCATCGAACTAAAGAGAAGCGGGGCATCCAAGTACTGTTTAGTGCTGATTGACTCATTCTCAAAGTGGGTGGAAATAGTTCCTTCAAAAACGAACGACGCGCTCACAGTAGCCAAAGCCATTTGCAAGAGCATCATACCATCACATGGCATTCCTAGACTGATCTGGAGTGACAACGGAAGTCATTTCACGAACAATGTAGTGAAAAACATGTCGCAACACCTAGGCATCGAACTTAAGTTTCACTGTGCGTATCACCCACAGAGCGCAGGCTTAGTGGAAAGAACCAATGGCACCATCAAAGCCCGACTTGGAAAGACCATGGAAGAAACAGGGAAGCCATGGCCCGAATGTCTAAGTCTTGTTAAAACATACATGCACATCACGCCAAACAGTACAGGCTGTACGCCTTTTGAAGTAGTGACGGGCAGACCCTTCCACCTGCCACTTGTAGTGGACCCCCTGGTGCAGGACCAGGAGGGCGAGACTGACCCGATCACTAAATGGCTATGCAAACTATTTTCAGAGAAAGAGGTCAAAAGTGCAAATGATCTGCCTAGTGTTCCTTTGTCTCCCCCACAGGTTTTGCTGAGACCGGGAGACTGGGTCCTGCTCAAGGTGATCAAGAGGAAGCATTGGCATAGTCCTAGGTGGGACGGCCCGTTCCAAGTCCAACTAACCACACCCACAGCTGTTAAGGTAGCAGAGCGTGACACTTGGATTCACCAGTCGCACGTTAAAAAGGTACAGCCCACAGATTAGGCCTGTGGCTGTGTCATCCCTTGTGTCCGCGCCATGATACAGAAGGTAGTCATAGGTGCAGTCATGATTCATTACCAACAACTGCGAACACAAGATGAAGACATTCCCGACCTTTACCCCATGCCCAACTACGACTACGGCGAGGACGTCAGCCGGCAGCAGTAAAGGCCCTTTAAATGTTCCCTCCTTTCCCCCATGTACGCGACGCTGAGGGTCCGTACCACCGGTGAGGGCACGTGCTAGTAACCTCTGCCCTCCACTATCCTCTCCTTTCACCTCTACCCTTTCCTACTCTCCCCGAACGTATTCCAAAAGACTGATCCGGATCGTGGACTGGCCAAGAGGCGATCGTTTCCGTGCGGAAAGGTCGAGTGGGAATTTTTCCCTTCACAAAGAAAAGAAGGGTTTTCGCCCACTCCTGTCTTCGATCACTGTTGTGTTGTTTATTGTGATGAGTAGTTGCTAAATTCTCTGTTAGAGACTGTTTCTACTCTGATGTACGGTCCCCTATGTTAGTTTAACAGAAGGTTCCAAAAACTCACAACAGGAGGGATATGTAGAAGCTATTTTTCGTATTTACGTTAGTGATAAGCTAAAATATGTGTGTTTTGACCATTCTGTGGTGCCCACCTGTCTACCATCTGTATCTTCCAAGGTTTGGACGTCAACAGGCCAACTACCGGGAAAAACATGATAAGGGCATGACGTCCAATACTTTCCTATCCTAGCTTTGTACGTACACTGCTTATCAACTATCAGTCTAATAAAAATCGCCTGCTAGAGAAATGTGTGAGAGATTCGATGTGTGGCTGCGAGAAGCATTCTCGTGTCCATACTCAGTTTCTCCCTCTCTGCAGTTGAGAAAAACTTAACCTCTGTTGTCAAGCCTTTTTATTCTGATGCCTCCTCCTGGGTCTATTTGATTAATAGCTAAACTCTTGATAGTGAGGAACTAGGAGTCGTATTTAGACCCAACACGGGGCAACACCATTTGCCTGCTGTTGTGGAAATTTAATTTTAAAGCAAAAGTCTGAGTCAATCTGAGGAAGAAATAGAACTGTATTAAAAGGGAAAGGGAAAACTTCATGAAGTGAGAGCAGCCAGCACGACCATACAAGTGGTTCATATGACGTACCAAACTGCCCCAAAGTAAAACAAATCATGGTGCATTTTATACCCCTCTCTGAGCCTGAGAAGAGGTGTAAAATCTATCTCCCATCATAGAGTAACCTGCACCTGTAACCAAACAATCCTCCAGCCAAAACATTAAGAGTTAAAGTATAAGGAGACCCTCTCTGAGACCTAGAAGGTGGAACGAGTCCCATGAGAAAGAAAGAACCTTCAAAATATACACTTGGGGGAAGTTACCAGAGAGAAATTAAGAAAGTGATTATGCATATATTGATTTCCCTAACACCTGTCAACGGCATTTTTGTATTTGCCAAGTCACCGATCCAACCACACATGACAATGGAAGAATGGGTTCGGGCTCCTTGGCTTCAGGGCAGGGGTCGTACAATCGTGACAGAGTGTCTGGCTTGACGTTCCGGGACCCCGGCCTTTAAGAGAGGGAGAAGGAAAATCGGTTAAAAAACAGTGTCCACCTTGCCTGGCGTGAATTTAGCCGTTTGGCTTGTCGAATGTATTCCAAGTTCTTGTGGTCGGTCCAAACTATGAATGGCTGGCTGGCCCCCTCCAACCAGTGGCGTTCCTCTAGTGCCACCTTGACTGTGAGCAAGACGAGGAGAGTAGCAGACTATTTAAACACATGAAGGGAGGGAAACTCCAAGTGAACACAATCGGTTATCGGGGAGACAATCGGACAGATGGCACACAGGGGAGTGCAGGGGACCTGAAACGAGAGGAAGGTCACTTATCAAAATAAAACAGGAAATGACCAGAGCACATGGAGACAGGAAAAAAAAACAAAAAACAACTTGACCACACCGCTGTGACGGTAGCATTTCTTCCCAGAGCACCTCACATAACAGGGTTGCAAAAAATCACGGTTTAACCTGAGGATACCCTGCAAAGTTTGATTTATCTCTCTTCTGTAGAATATATCAGAAAAAAATAAAAGAAATTTCAGGGATACAGGATGAATAATTCAATATAGAAATACACAATTACTAAATTACATACTTTTATCCATGCTGCAGTTGCTAAGAAACAACAAGTAATTTTCAGTTTTAGATTAGAAAGAAACTCTTTTTCTGTACATGACCAGCAGGACAATATTTCACGTGGTATAGATGTTGCTGGCACAGTTCTTATGTACTGTGTGAGCCTGCATGTTTGGACCAGTACTTTAATAGACAGGTTTGTGTACTCTGATCGATATCAAACCAAAAAAATCGATCTCTTGTTAATCATCAGTCTCTGATTAAACAGCCAATATGGTGATTTTTATTTTATTCTATTTTATGTCAAGAAGCAGGAAGCACAACAAAGCATGAAGCAGCCTTTTTCTACCAATATTTGTATTCATATACATTTTACAGGAAAAAAACAGACAGCCATACGATCAAGTCTAAATGTATCCAATTGGATTGGTGTAAAAATGTAGAACTGCCTAATAAAGAATGGCCAATGTTTTTTTCTGCGTTCAATCTTTATTGTCACAGGCTCTGATCTGGAGAGATACTAAAACACAGGAGGCGTGATTAAAAGCAGATGTCTCGCAGTAGTAATAATGTTTTTATGTGCTAATTGTGAAGAGTGTCATGACTTCCACCAAAATGTTCAACTGCTCTGCATTCATCCATCCATTTTTTTCAGGTGCAAAATATAAATTCGGACATCCCTTTCATTAGCAACATCTCAAGCTCCCCCTGGGGAATGCTGATGACTACAGATGTTTCTACCCATCAATACATAAAAAGCTGTTCACCACAATGAATCAAAACATTTAATTACTGCTCTCTTTATCTGTCTGTCCATCTCTCACTCCAACCTGCTATAACCTGGCTTCCCCCCAAAGGGGCAGTCCTTAGTGCAGGAGGTAAATTATGTCAATCAATGATGTCCATCACCCTAGTAAGTCAACTTCAGAGGATTCAAGAAAGACCTCACCAGTAGGCAGCTACCAGCCTGTAGCTGCTGTGTTCCTTTGAATATGTGGTGTTCAGTTCTGGTATAACACAGGAAGCCACCCACGGCTGTGGTACTTCCCCCAGCTTTAGTCTAATGTGAACATCTATCACATGATGCCACATGGTTGATATGCACAATACCTCAGGAGCCTGGAGCTGGATCTTTTGTTCCTCACCTGAACTGCTGAAAGGGACGGTATGGCTGCGAGGGAAGGAAGTTGTGTACTCTGAAGTAGAGTGGGTAGAGGATGGCTGGGGAGAGGCTGAGAGGTGTGAAATATTTGGAGGAAAAGGGCTGCAATAGAGGTGAGTGTCTGATCAAACTTTTTGAAGAACTGGTTCAGATAATTCACCCACCCCAGATCTCCAAAATGACCAAACCCCACTGATGTTTTGTGGTAAAGGAAGAATCGCTTGCAGTAGTTTAGCTGGAGCAAAAGCTGCCCACTGCTCCTTTGGTCTGATAGAAACATGGTCCCCATTCATGATAGCACCATTGACATCCTCTTCCCGCCTATTTCCTCCATGGAGTCGAGTGAATAGTCCAGGATAGATTCAGCGTCCTTGTCCAGTTTTTTTGTCCCATCATGTACATTCGAAAGATCATTGTTAGTATTCACCACTGGTTGAGATGATCGCAGGTTTGGCAGAGCAATATGGTCCTATTCTAGATGGTCCAGTATTCTATATATAGAAATATATGTATTCTCTGTTACGACAAGATTGTCCAGGGATAAAGAAAAGCAAAAATATGAAATTTTTAAGTAAAGATTCTGATTTTGAATACAAATATATTAAAGACTATATGAGTGCTGGAGGAACCGAATGCAATACTAATTAAATGTTTCGTTTGTTTATTAAACCTAGTGCATCAGTATAGTCGCAAAGTTAACAGGTTTGTTTGAAAGTACACTGAGGTACGGGAGCAGAGCTGGTAAAAGCTTCGACTTCCATTTATTTTTGCTTCATGGTTTCTGGTGTGCTTGCTTCTTATATCTTGAGGTGGCTCTTGCTAATTGCTGGATAAGCTGATACACTTCTTGCACCAGTCAACCTTCTCCAATGCAAGTGAATGCATAAGATTCCTCATTCTGCAGGGCAACATGGAAGCTGTAATGCAGATGTTAACAAAAGCACACACACGCACACCATTGCTAACGAAGGTAGGTCAAATTCCCCCAAAATATGGTGGTGGCTGTAACATCCTCTTTTGGTGACATGGTGGGAAAAGGCTTAGTCAATGTGATTATTTAGTAATCTTATAACTAATAATCTAAAAAAACACTGAAGAAAATAATTCATTACAGGACTACACCGAAGAACTGTAAACTAACTAAAGACTTGAATGAGTCTGAAAGATATTTTATTTTATTTTATATACATATCAATCTGTGAGAGATATACAGGCTATTAATATGAGAAATGGGCTTTACACCCAGTTTTTGATCACAGGACACATATGAAATAATGACAAAGTACTTATCCTTTAGGAAAAGAAGAATATAGTATGTAAGTTGTTGAGTGATTTGATATTGATACTTAGCACACTATGATTGTCACCCTCTTAAAATAATTCCCTAAATAACAAAGGCATGTTAAGATTTTTGCCTAAGTCATTTAATTCTTTCATGGTCCATTTTTGACAGACCTTGTTGTTTGTATGCCAGTAGGCATCTGTTGTTATAACTATTTTTGTTGGTAATTATCATATAATAAAAAAATGCTTACCTTTTTTGTTTTTTCTGGAAATCAATAAATTCTTGGGCAATTATTTTAAGAAGGCATCTATATGCAATTCACTACAAAAATTAAAGTCAACAATATGGGCCAGTTTGTATTAGATGGGAGGACAAACTACAAAACCAAATGCTGCCCATTATCTTCTGAGCTGTTTTTTTCTCCCTAAAAATCAACTATGACAATCTTATGACAAAAAAAGTACAAAAATGGTGTACGTGGCATGACTTAAATACATACTTTGATACAACAATAAATAGACTTAAATTAATTGTTCGTTGTATATGCACATGGAAGCATTGTATATGCTGGTCTCAGCACACATAATACAACAGAATAGGAATAGCAGAAATACTGTAATGTTTAAATTCCTGTCTGAGTTCAGCTTAGATAACATAGAAATGTGAATGTTTGAATGTGTTAAATGGTTAGTATACACAGGCAAACTGCCCTGGGTGAATCTCGCCACTTGTTTAATGATTGCTAGGATAGGCTCATTTTTTCCTTGCAACCCTACTAGGGAGAAGCACCATGACAAATAAATGGATGGATAATAAGTTTTCATGCAGGATTGTGCAATAAAAGATCACATAATGACCGAATGCAGTAGAGCCACAGAGAGAGGGGTCGATGGCTATTGGCAGACCATACCGATTCTGAGGGCTTTAGAGAGCAAACTGAACTAGTCCATTAAGTTAGTGGGCACAAGAATGAAGTAGGGGGATTTGTCGAAAAGTGAAAAGTGGTGAGAAAATGTAACAAAAGTTTTGAAGTTAGAGGTGTGGCTATCTGGGAGGGGAGTTTCTAGCCTGAATCAAGGTTAGAAAGGGTCCTGAACACCTGTAATGTCATCTTACCTCTCACCACTTACCTCCTTAGTTAATTTAATCAAATCCCTGGAGGCCAGGAGTTGTTGTTTTTTTTAAATTACAGGTAGGGTCAAAGTTAGGGTATGCATATCTTCAGTTTGCAGAAAGTAAATACATTGTTTTTGTCTTTTCTATTTAATATAATGTCCATGTCCAGCCTTCCCAACCAAATATGAAAGTGTCCATGTTCAAAACTAATAATATAGGAGCTTAACATAGTCAAGTCTTTGTGATATAACTCTACACACACAATATTCCCTCTGAATTTGGATTGGGATCTTCGTTCTCTCATTTTATGTTGGTAGATTTGAATACCCAAAACATACCCAAAATCTGTAGTTTGTAACATATCTCACAATGCATTCTCTGTATCACCGTGTGCTTCTCCCTATTTCATAGGAGATATTAATTCTTCCCTCTGGAAGTTTTTCTGGAAGAGCAGAGTGCCAGAAGTTTTCTTCCAAGTGTAAACAAAGTAGTGTTGCAGAGTTGTAACTGTATAGATCTTCCCCCAAAACAGTGGTGACTTATGCTGCATAAACACATATAAAAGCACACAAAAACCTTGGAATAGCATATCCATCGTATGAAGGCAAGGGAGGAACCACTTGCACATTTCTTGAGTTTCACTGATTATACCCAAACAACTACAATAGATTTAAAAAGAAGACGTTAAAGAAACCTGTGCCTCACAGTCTGTGCCTGTGTTTGTTAAGATTGATGTTGATCCAAGGTTTAACAGGCAGAATCAAAGGGTCTTAAGCAGGATAGTCTTGTAAATTATTAATAAAGATGGGCTGATAACGATATCACGTGTTAGGCAAGGTATTCCCATTTAGTAGTGTCCTTGTTGATTTTCTGTTTGTTCACTAGTTCATTTACTTTGTCTCCCTTATCTCCCTGGTGATCAATAGCGTTTAATCCAATCTCGATTAGATAAGATATTGAAGAAGAAAACAACAAACTGCTTTGAGAATTTTTAAATAAAAAGGGTTGGCAGTGGATCAGTAATTGTGAGGCATGATTAATTTGTTTTTACTCATCTGTAGCCTTTGCAGCCACTCTGTGTAGTCAACATGTGAGTGAGCATGGCAGACAGATGGATAGATGAGCACGATGTAGGGATACATAGTGGGAGGAGTTCTCATGTTGTCTGGGCCCATTTATTTTCAATCACACAAAACGAAATCATGTCGATGTGGGAAAATGGTTGTATACGTATGTCGTCACTGGGTGATGCTTGGCATTCTGGTTGCAGACGAGAGAGGCTGAATGAAGTGGTTGCTATGGAAACAAACCCATCATCTCTCTCACTAAATGAGAAAAGGAGAGAATAGACAGCCACGAGGGTCTGTAGTTTCAGAGATGGGGAAAAAGTGAAAGACAGTGAGAGGATAAAGAGGAGGGAGAGGATGGAAAAAGCTAAAGATGGAGACAAAGAGACAGTGGACCAGAAAAAAATGTTTAAGACAAAAAGAATTAAAAACAGAAAAATGATAAAGATCTAGAGAGAATCATTTAAATTAATATTCTAATTGAATTATATATATATATATATATATATA
>JABUIW010000011.1:482048-506699 GCA_013363375.1 Menidia beryllina | reverse complement strand
TCTATCACTCTCTCTATCTCTATTCCTTATTTTTTTGTAAGAGTTTTTGTTCGAATTTTGCATCGACTTTAAAATTTGAAAAATTTGTTAGACTTAATGTATGTTTATATGTATGTTGTAGCTTTATTCTTTATTCAGGGTGCGTGTGTGTAATCATTTATGTTGGAAAATGTTGACCACATCGGGAAATAAAGTGTGTCCTAGAGGAAATTAAATATAGAATTTGACGTTTTTAAAAGCAAAGTTACCTGATGGATACAGGGATACCACAAACAGCACAACAGATCAAAACCAGTTTTGTTACTTTTTAAATTCTTTTTATCAATTAATCTTGAGATCTTGGAATTTTATTTTCACAATGTACATAGATCTTTTTAGAGTTATGTGCAATATTTGTAATATGAAATATGTCCTACATTTTCTTCATTCTATATTTTGTGTTGTAAAAAAAAAAGGATATGACTGAGTTAGGGCCAAATCTAAAAATTGTTTGGATTGGTAAAAAGAGTATTATTTCAAGCAGAAACATCACTGTTAAAAACATGTTTTAATTGCATGTACATTTAAAATGCAATTAATTGTCAGACAGGATGTTTGATCATTTTTTACCTGAGGGGAAAGATTAAGAAAATAATCACTGGAAGGTGAAAGAATGAAAAGCATCAGTAATGACGCAAGACAAAAGCAGAGGGATATACACATACGGAAGTTGGTGCTTTGCAGACTTTATCTGCTTGGTAGAATCAAGCTGACAGCCCGCTTCATTCTTCTGAAAATAACAGAGAGTGTAAGAAAAGGTAGAGACAATTTGATCAGCCAGGAGTGACAAAGTAAGCTGAGCGAATAACATGAATACACTCTTAGAGTGGATTCAGGCCTATTGAAAGCGTTGTGTGCATAATACGCCAGCTGCATTTAAACAATTTAAAATTAATTTCCAATGGCACCAACTCTCTAAAAGCCGAACAAAAAAAATAACTGTTTATCACACAAGCTGTAACTTCTTTAGTTCCTATATTTTTCTGATTTTTAATTCAAAACATTTTGAATTATTTTAACAGTTTTTATTGCATTAGCCAATGCAACCGTTTATGAGATATTCTAGATAATAGGAAAAGATAAAAAAAAAACTAAATGGAAAAACTGGCTCATTAAATAACAACATAGAAATTCTTACTTTCACATTCATTTCCATATGTAATTATAAATGTATCGAATATTATCAGAACAGTTTTATTTGTACATACAATGATTAATTCAAAAATTAGAAAACGACAAGACCAATATGTCTGTATGTAATTTATAAAATCCCATGTAAATATTTGAAGAGTAATTATAGAATGTATACATATATGGGCAGATATACAAACATATATTTGTGTGTGTGTGCATACATAGTAAACCCCTGTCCCCTGTCTGTTCTGGGGGTTCAGTTCTATAAGCAGTAAATGTAATTTATTTTATCATATATTTTAAGGCTTTATAAACCCTCCTCACATGTGATTGGTTGCTTATCATCAATTAGTCAATAATGTTTTTTTTTTATGCAGTTATTTAGGTTACTAAATGCTTATTTAACCACAAAAGTAATTTAAATAATAGATATACAAAAGTAGATTATGATTATGGAGGATAGATATATATACACAATGTGTGTGTACATGTGAACATGCAATATGTAAATATTAAATTTTAACTTCCAAATCCATTTTAAATTGTTAATTCACTTTACTGCATTTACAAAGCATGGTTTGAAAAGACTGACTTCTTGACTGTAATATTTTCATTTTTTTAGTTGTTAACTCTGCAGGGGAACAACCAAAGATACTAATTCTACCAAAAATATATATATTTTATTCCCTGACTAGCACAAAGAATGACACTTGTTTCTTCTGCAAGAAACAAAAGGAGAGCCCTGAGAACAAATCGTTTTGAAACAAAAAAAGAGCATTGAATAAAAAAGGGAAAAAGGGGTAAATGCAAAAAATCTAATAAAATTTTTTATTTATGAATGTTGCGTAAAAATAGCAAACTAATTTAATGATTGCTGATGCAAAAATGCTAAATATGATTTTATCTGCATTATTCATTATTAGTGTGTAAATGAGTAGTCACTAAATAACCAATTGTAAATTGTATTATATCAGTTCTACTCTGTAACTCAGCAAATACTAAATTGATACATCAGAAGCAGTTCAAAACATAAAACATGTATGAAGTTAAAATAAAATTCCCTTTTGTGTTTAAAAGGGAAAAAATGCATGAAGTGCAACAGAACATGTAAGAAATCATTAGGGAGACGCAAATTACATCTGAAGACAAAGAGGTTCCAGTTCAACCTACTCACAATGATTTTACCTGACAACTCATTTACACACTTCAGTGTCTTAATATATATGAAAGGATCAAGCCTAAGTTTCAATCTGTGTTTTTCTGCAGGGAAAAAAACAACTCCTGTGGATGGATTTTACACATGCAGTTTATAATTTTGTGTTTCAGTTTTCAGAGTTAGATTATTTCACCCTGTTAATTGTCGTTTGTCTATAATCACTCACATAGTCTCTAAAATGATTTGGTTTTTGTCTTTAACCCGCCTCCATCTCTACCTCTATCACTGTGTTTTTAATTGGCATATAGGGAGGCTTGTTTGTTTTTCTTGTCTGCTGTTTCTTAAATGTGTGTCATCGTGCTCATGTGACCCCCAGTGTCCCAACAAGCACTGCAGTAGGTGTTGGGAGGCGCTTTTAGGGGCAACAAACACACAAACAAAACAACACAGAAAAAATACACACAGGGATACACGTGACAAAATACACGACAGACAGAAATACACAACACAACGTGACACACAACCTGTTGGAAAGCACAAAAAAAATACAAAAAATGTAAACACTCAATGCAAATGAACAATGGACACAGAACACACTCGTGCACACACACATGCAAAATAAACCGTAAGAGCATCAAACGTAACACATGTACAATCTAGTTGTCTCTCATGTGGCGCCATCTTGTGGAGACAATAATGTTGTCTGTCTCCTACAGCAATAAATCAATGGACAATATTCTGATTACGAATTTATGATTTTATTGATATGAATGTGTAGCTGTAGTTCCAAATTTTTATAGTATGGGCTGTTAGTGTTAGTGTATTAGTATATCAACCTTTCTCAGTTTGAATTGTCATTCTGCTCAATTCCATTATCAAATCTGGGGTAAAATTTGAAGATTTTGACAACATTTGATGATGTTTAACACTATGTTGACGACCTAGTCAATGAAGAATATTGGGAGGCAGTGATTGTTTTGTCTTATGGAACGGGGCAGACCTTACATGTAATAAAGTAAGGAGGTGGTGTATCTAATGTTTGTATAGCAGTGTCTAATTCCGAATTAGTCCTTATTACATAGACAGTCATAAGTATGACTTACCACTGTATATAAATAGAGCCTTCATAATTTTATTATTATTACTTTTCAGCTATTTTTTTAAGAGCATTGTTTGCAAAAGTCACTTGGTGTCTCTTTCCTCTAAAAACTTAATATTGATATGTACAGTGATAAAAAAATTTGAATTATTTGCCAATTGCAGATTATCTTTTAAAACAACTTGGATGATTTTTTTCTTGTTACGTGAACAAATTAACCCTTACCGTGACACTAACCAATTAAAGATTGAAGATAAAGAATATAAACTGACGAGTCATACCGTTAAAAAAATCTGTCAAGTTCTGGGTTTGGTTTGTGTTCTGACACTGCTGGGGTGAAATATCTTTCATGCAGTGAAGCGATGCTTAAGCAGATTGTCAGCGACATAACAATGGCCTCAGAGGTTTTAGAAATTTTAGGTTTTAGAGAGGTTGAATAGTCTTCAACATGTACTCCTGCAGCATTTCCCAAACGATCCTCACCTCAAAGGATGTTCAAGTGTTACCTGGAGGCAATAAAGATTTTTATGAAAGTCGAGGCTGTCTCAAATCTTCAGGAAGAATTCCAGATATTAGGAGCATAACACTAAAACACAACATCACCTTGTTTGGGCTTGACTCTGGGCACCAGCAGGAGACAACAGCCTATATCTTTCAGAGCCCAAGCTAGTTCATATGACTCAAACATGTCAGAGATGTACCTTGGCGCTAGACCACGAAGAGACTTGTAAACAAATAGAGCTGTTTTAAAGTCTATTGTCTGAGCGACAAGAAGCCAGTGCTACCAAGGCTATGTTCACACTGCAGCCTGAAGTGACCCAAATATGTTTTTTTGTCAAGCCCAAATCATTCATATTTCCAAATATATGTTACCTGATTTGATGTCCAGTGTAAACCGTAATCAAACCTAAAAGTGTCCTGCATCCGCAGTAGAGGATGCCATAATGACACTGATCTCTCCGTTATTGTCTGCCATGGTTGTTTTTCTACCGCATAGCAGGACACAATCTGAATAACTGAATATTTAACTGAATGACACCTGGTGGAACCGACACAGGTCACATTTAAAATGATCCGATATGCATCAGATTTGGGACCAAATATGTAAGATTACATATTTGGTCCCAAATTATGTTATTCAGACTGTCATGAAAGGATCAGATACTAGTCGCAAGAGGGAAAAAAAGCCTAATATGGTCGTATCGCTGCCGTTTTACAGCTAGTTTAGAGAGCCCAGTGAGCAGGCTGTTAAAGTAGTCTAATTTGCTAGAGAGAAATGCATAAATCTAATTCTACTATAATATAGATTTGTTTTTTAGATGTTTTTTTTAGATGGTGAAAGGCTTCTGATTTAATGTGGATGTTAAAGTTCAGGTCTGAGTCCAGTATTACCCCAATAACCTGATGATTAGGTTCAAGAGAGAGAATTCCAAGTTGACTAAAGAAACTTTCTCTTTTATTCTATGGGGCACTGACAAATTTTTCAGTTTTGTTTGAGTTTAACTGGACAAACCTCTTTTGCATCCACACACTGACTTGTTTTACAACACATCTACACAATACGACATAATACATCTACAGACCCATGTTCTGCAGTCAGTGACATGTAGATCTAAGTGACATCTCCTTAGTTGTGGTAGGACATATTATAGCTTCATATTAGCTCGCCTAATGGAGGCATGTACATATTGAACAATAGGGTTCCCAGAATTTACCCCTGGGGAACCCTACAGGATATATCCATTTGGTCTGAGGAACAATTCCCAATTGTAACAAAGTGACAATACCTCCTGTCCTTTGGACTTTACCAGAGATTCCCACCAAGTATTATCTCATATTTAGTAAAGTCACATGGTCCACTGGTGGGAAAATGCTGCACCCAGGTCCAGCAGAACTAACACTGAGGCTTTGTCTGCGTTCAGGCAGATATTATTTGTCACCTTTGACAGTAAACTGTTGGTATACAACTTTTTCAAGGACTTTTCCTAATAATGGGAGGGTAGATATGGGCTGGTAGCTGTCCAGTACTGTGGTATCAAGACTGCTCTTCTTTAGAAAAGGCTTAATGACAGCAGTTTTAAGGCCATTGGAAATGTTCCAGTCTGAAATGAGATGTTGACTATGTGGTCAATACAGACTTTAGGAATCTAGTGGGTAACTCATCCAGGCAGCATGCAGATGGACTCAGAATGCAGATGATCTATAATGTCAGTGATAAGACAATTTAAGTCAACTGTGTCATTTATAGATGTCTAACTGGTTGTAGAGTAGTTATTTGTGTTGTGGAAAAAAATGCATTTTTAATGCCTTGAAATTTGTCATTAGAGAATGTTGCAGTCATGGTATTTGGATGCAGAAATTAGTTCCAAGGGCAGTGAGACTGAACTATGTGTTGGTCTTTTTATTGTTGCAAATAGACACAAGAGTTTTCTCCACTGTTTTCAATGATTTGAGAAAATAATTACACATATTTTTCTATGGAAATTCTGGTTGAACACACAACTTTTCTTTGTAGGTCAAAAATGGACCTGGAGCTTTGACTTGGGCCATTTCCCCGGGAATTGTTGGGTTTCTGTAATTAACTTCAGCGTAGGGTCTGACCTGCTATGTTTGGAAAGCGCTGTTAGATAACTGTTGTTGTGATGTGGTGCTACATAAATAAAATCGAATTGAATTGAATTGAATTTCCATTCAGCTCTCCAACACTCCCTTTTCTGTCCTTAGTCTTCCATTGAGGAACAATGGTGTCTTTTGCCTACTTTTAACCATTTTTAAACCATTGTAACCTTGGCAGGAGCAATGGCATCCAAAAGTGGCATTCAAAACATTTAAGACTCTTGATGTGTAAAAGTTAAATAGATGATCAACTTTAGGACACAGAGTATCTTCAAACTAATAATTTCCTCTTTGTACTTGTGTTGTCATCTATGAGTATTCCCAGAACAACTCTAGACCCAAATGTTGATCTTGTTGTAAAGAATTGGTAAAAGAAAACACAAAAATCTTAACAAAGCAACATCAACAATAACCACTTTCGAAATAACAACACCCTTTTGCATATCTAGAGCATGTCCTCTGTTTTGTGTGGGCTCGTTCTCATGCTGAGTTAGACCAAATTCCAAGGACAGCAGGGAGCTCTTTACCATGGACTGCATCCACATGTACCTTTGTTCATTCAAGTCCCCTGTTGTGACCAAACAGTCAAAATTGTCACAGCGGTGTTATCAAGCTGGGGTTTTTTGTCCTTTCTACATGTGGTCTCGTCATTTCCTGTTTTATTTTGATAAATAACCCTCATCTCGTTTCAGGTCACTTGCACTTCCCTGTGTGTCATCTGTCCAATTGTCTTCCTGATCACCTATTGTGTACACCTGGGGTTCCCTTCCCCTCATGTGTTAAAAAGTCCGCGCTCCCCCTTGTCTTCTGCCAATGTGTTTCGTCCCACGTCCTACTGAGCCACCAAAGCCATAGTTAATCCTTGCCTTGCGCCTTGAACCTCGTGTTTTTTCCTCGAAATAGTGATTTTGATTTTGGTCCTCCTAGTTTTGTTCTGACTCCCTGTGAGTATTATGTTGTTACTCTGTTAATGAGCCTTTTTTACCCTCGTTTTCTGAGTGACTTTGATTTATTACTTTTCTAAACCATCGTTCAGTAATCTTTGATTTGTACTTTGCTTCCACTCCTTGTGAGTGTGATTTGAGTTTAATAAAACCTTTTGTTACTCGATCTCCGCATCTGAGTCCTGTCTGAGTACCACCTTGTAAAAAATTACTGAACACAACTGAAAGTAATTCACTAAAATCATAAATAAAACAGTTCCATGGAGGATTGTATATGGTGACATAAAGAATGTTATATGTGGAAAAAGGGATGAAGGAAGAGTGAAAGAGTCACGGGTGCATACACTGCTGCAGCCCTGGACCCGATGCTGTGGACTGGCTTTTTTCATCAGCTTTTGTGGATGACTCAGGTGATGCAGGGCTTTCTGTAGGGGTTGAACCAGGATAATCCTTTATCTCTGTCCTTATCTGGTCAGTGATGGGCAAGTTGACATTTGGAGTTCGTGGTGGGGAGGAGAGGAAGGATGACAGGGTGGGATTTTTTGGTGGCCTTGTTTGTTGTTGAGAGGGAGAACAACGGGGTGGGAGATTTGTGGATACAGGAATGGGACTGGGGCCTGGGGTCATCTTAGTGGTAACAGTGACCAGCTCCTTAATGTGTTCAGTGGAGTGCAGCAGAGGGAGACATGGGGAGGATGAATCAGATGAGGAGCGGTCATCATTAGGCAGATGGTGTCTGGACGTTCTCTGGATGTGCAGGAGGGAGCTGGCTGTCCCTGTTTCAAGGCTACCGTTGGGTTGTGTCTTTATAATCTTGTTTTTTCTTATATCTGCCCTTGTCAAATGGAGTAGAATGGTAACACAAAACATAAACACGATTAGCTGCAAACAGCATTATTCTAGATCTGTTGAGGCAGACATAATCTGTTACAACCAGTCCGTTAAGGGAAAAGGGATGTAACACAAATACCATATGTTCTTGGTAATGACAAAAGTAATTTATTAACTAAAGGAAAGATTAAACAAATTAACATAAATGCACCAATCAAATACCAAAAAGAGAAATGAACAGAACTCAAAACCAACTGCACTCAAACCAGATGATCCAAAGCAGTACAAACAACAACACCAAACCAAAAAAGAATTATTCAAAACAGGCCAAATTAAATTCAACACCATAACCATGGACACCAAATCCCTAAAATAATGTCTGCAGTCCCAGAAAAAAAACAAAAAAACTAAAGGAATATGTGGCACACAAACCTGGCAGCCACTTATTAAGGCTAGACAGCCTACTGAAAATCCCCTTGCATTGATGGGAAGGGTCCAGAGGAAGACCCAGGACACACTGGAGGAGCTACATTTCTCGGCTGGCCTGGGAATGCCTTAGGATCATCCGGAGGAGCAGGCAAAAATGGATGGCGAAAGGAAAGTTTTGGCTGCTGCCCCGACTACCCAAAACCGTAACCCGTACTGGAAGAGATACACCCCAAACCACATTGTCTGGCAGTGGGTAAATATGAAACAATTTTTCTGGTTTGAAACAGCAGTTTAAACGTTGCAGAACAATGGAAGTATGTGACCAACAGTGCGTTTTTGGAGCACAAATAATGGCAGAAAAACTCTCTGAGCAGTAACATTAGCTGCCAAATTTAATGTTTTGTTTATTCTGTCACCAGTCAACCCCAGCAGCATCCTCAGAAACCAGCAATTCTATACAGCATATCCACAGAGTTCACAGGAGGGGAACACACAGGGAACACAATAGGCTGGGCATCAGGAGGCCGCCACTTCTCCTAATGCTACTCTGGGACCTGATGTTTCTGCTAATTCAATTACTAATGTGATAGTTTCTGATGGCCCAGGAGATCCTAGTCTGTTTACCAGGGAATTGGGTGTTGCTGGTTCTGAGGCTTTCGTCTCTGATTCAGTGGTAGGAGTCAGTGAGCAGTCCCACACTGACAGCACACAGTCTGAAACAGGGCGGGTAGGATTTTCTGTGGAGGAGGAAGCTGAGATGCTTGTAGACAAGGATTTTTCTAATGATACTAAAAAGTGGAAACCAAATGAATAAAGTTTTCCCTCATAGTGAGTGTCAGCAGTCAGCTGACAGTGAAGGTGATGAAGAGAGTGATCTGGAGTCTCTGGCCTCCTCACAGACCTGGACTCACGAGAAGAGTGGCTACTCTTTAACCAGTGTTAAGAGTTTTCTACGGGACACCAAGGGAACCAGAAATGTTAAAGTGGAGAAAGAGTTTCCTATTTGCAACTCTTCCTTCATTCAGTGAAGGTTTTTCTGAGAACTCCTGGAGTCCTGGGAGAGAAAGTTTTTACTAACCAGGAAACCTACCGTATTAAAAAAAACAGTGCAAAAGGTAACAAAAACAGTTATAAGTTGAATAAATGAAGTTCGGAATCGTTCTTTTTTTCGATTGTTTGGCTCTTTTGTTTGTGTCACTATTACATTTCTACAGGGATTGGACAATGAAACTGAAACACCTGGTTTTAGACCACAATCATTTATTACTATGGTGTAGGGCCTCCTTTTGCGGCCAATACAGTGTCAATTCGTCTTGGGAATGACATATACAAGTCCTGCACAGTGGTCAGAGGGATTTTAAGCCATTCTTCTTGCAAAATAGTGGCCAGGTCACAACGTGATGCTGGTGGAGGAAAATGTTTCCTGACTCGCCCCTCCAAAACACCCCAAAGTGGCTCAATAATATTTAGATCTGGTGACTGTGCAGGGCATGGGAGATGTTCACTTTCATGTTCATCAAAGTAATTTTTCACCAGTCTTGCTGTGTGTATTGGTGCATTATCATCCTGATACACGGCACCTCCTTCAGGATACAGTGTTTGAACCATTGGATGCACATGGTCCTCCAGAATGGTTCGGTAGTCCTTGGCAGTGACGTGCCCATCTAGCACAAGTATGGGGCCAAGGGAATACCATGATGTGGCAGCCCAAACCATCACTGATCCACCCCCATGCTTCACTCTGGGCATGCAACAGTCTGGGTGGTATGCTACTTTGGGGCTTCTCCACACCGTAACTCTCCCGGATGTGGGGAAAACAGTAAAGGCGGACTCATCAGAGAACAATACATGTTTCACACTGTCCACATCCCAAGATTTGCGCTCCTTGCACCATTGAAGCTGACGTTTGGCATTGGCACGAGTGACCAAAGGTTTGGCTATAGCAGCCCAGTCGTGTACAGTCATGGCCAAAAGTATTGAGAATGACACAAATTTACACATGATCTGCTGCCCTCTGGTTTTCATGTGTGTATGTCAGATGTTGTCAGCACATACAGAAATACAATCAATGCTTGAATTTTGTCAGAATTCCTAGGTTTTCGTTTTTCCGCCCGTCTCTTGATGATTGACCATTAGTCTTCAATGGGATTAAGATCAGGGGAGTTTCCAGGCCATGGACCCAAAATCTCTATGTTTTGTTCCTTAAGCCAGTTAGATATCACCTTTGCTTTATGGCAAGGTGCTCCATCATGCTGGAAAAGGCACTGTTCATCACCAAACTGCTCTTGGACGGTTGGGAGAGGTTGCTCTCGGAGGACATTTTGGTTCCATTCTTTATTCATGGCTGTGTTTTTAGGTAAGACTGTGAGAGAGCAGACTCCCTTGGCTGAGAGGCAACCCCACACATGAATGTTTTTAGGATGCTTTACAGTTGGCATGAGACAAGACTGGTGGTAGCGCTCACATCGTCTTCTCCAAACAAGCCGTTTTCCAGATGTTCCAAACAACTGGAAAGGGGATTCATCAGAGAAAATGACTTTACCCCAGTCCTCAGCAGTCCACCCCCTGTACCCTCTGCAGAATATCATTCTGTCCCTGATGTTTTTCCTGGAGAGAAGTGGCTTCTTTGCTGCCCTCCTTTAGACCAGGCCTTGCTCCAAGAGTCTCGGCCTCACAGTGCGTGCAGATGCACTCACACCTGCCTGCTGCCATTCCTGAGCTAGCTCTGCACTGCTGCTAGCCCAATCCCGCAGTTGAAACACTTTTAAGAGACGGTCCTGGTGCTTGCAGGTCTTTCTTGGGCGCCCTGGAGCCATTTTGGCAACAATGACGTTGAAATGTGTTTTGGAGGATAAAGTTAATTTTCTAGGCAATTAATTGCTGTTATGCTGAACACTCTTTTTAACATCCTGGAGTATATACAAATTGCTGTTATAAAAACTGAAGCAGTAGACTTTGTAAATATTAACATTTGAATCATTCTCAAAACTTTTGGCCATGACTGTATATTGACCCTGTGGAGCTCCTGACAGACAGTTTTGGTGGAAACAAGAGAGTTGAGGTGCACATTTAATTCTGCCGTGATTTGGGCAGCCGTGGTTTTATGCTTTTTGGATAATATCCGGGTTAGCACCCGAACATCCCTTTCAGACAGCTTTCTCTTGCGTCCACCGTTAATCCTATTGGATGTGGTTCGTCCTTCTTGGTGATATGCTGATATTACCCTGGATACCGTGGCTCTTGATACATCACAAAGACTTGCTGTCTTGGTCACAGATGCGCCAGCAAGACGTGCACCAACAATTTGTCCTCTTTTGAACTCTTATATGTCAGCCATAATGTTGTGTGCATTGCAATATTTTGAGCAAAACTGTGCTCTTACCCTGCTAATTGGACCTTCACAGTCTGCTCTTATTGGTTCAATGTGCAATTAATGAAGATTGGCCACCAGGCTGGTCCAATTTAGCCATGAAACCTCCCACACTAAAATGAGAGGTGTTTCTGTCAGGAGGGTGGGTGTTGACGGAGGACTCAGGTGCGGAGATGAGGGGAGACAAGATTTATTGCAACAAAACGGTGAAAGTCCAGACAAAGTACAAATCAAAGCTGTGGAAAACTGTGATCAAAGTATCAAAGCAAACCAAACACGACTGTGGCAAAGTAACAAAATAACGATTAACAAAACTGTGACAAGACTGTGGCAAAAACTGTGACAAAAACAAACCTGGCGTGGGGGTGACGAGGGACAAGACGGACTAGACGGACAAGAGACGAAAACGCACTCGCACAAGACAAGGGGAAACGAGGACTATTTAAACACATGAGGGAGGGAAACCCCAGGTGTACACAATAGGTAATCAAGACCAGACGAGACACCAGACGTGACAGTTTCAGTTTTATTGTCCAATCCCTGTATGTTATGTGGGACACACGTATAGGCAGCGTGAACTTAAATGGGGCAAAGGATGATGGGAAAAGAGCTTCTCTTTTCAGGCTGTGCTCTCTAAAAAGGTTGGATTTTAGACACACAGTACTGCTGATAATGAGGCAGACTGGAGGAGAGAATGGACTGGTGAATCCTTCTTATGTCATCTGACTAGTAACAGCGGTGGGGTTGGAATTCTCTTTGCCAAAAACTTTATTCCTCAGTCCATGAAATCTGAGGAGGTCATTAAAGGTCATCTGTTGAAAGTAAGAGCCGTATATGAGAAAATAAAAATGGTGTTTATTACTATCTATGCTCCAGTTGTGGGAGTGGAGAGAGTCGTGTTTCTATCCAATCCAATCCGACCCACTTTATTTATATAGCACGATTTCAACAAACACAAAGTTTTCAAAGTGCTGCACAAAAATATGTACAGCATAAATAGATAACATAATAGAAGTACAGCAAGAAAAGATGAGGTACAAAGTAAAAAAATAAATATAAACAAATGTAAAAATATGCATGCTCGACATGATCTCAAAAGTCCAAGAAAAGAGGTGGGTCTTAAGAAGAGTATTAAAAATTAGACAGAGAGGTGGCCTGTCTAAATTCCGTGGCAATCCATTCCAGCAGAATTTTGTACCAGTTGAAGACGAGCAAGTGGTCACAAAGGCGTGGATTACTGTCTCAAAGTGCTGTCTCTGAAGGACTGGTTTGATCTTTGCCAGCTGCCTACACTGGAAAAAGCTAGATTTCACTTTAGCTTTTATCTGGCTGTCAAGTTTAAGGTCTGAGTCTACTTTTACCCCAAGATTTTTTACAATTGGTTTGCAATATTGTGCTAAAGAACCCAGATCAACCAGGGGGGGGGTCACACACGTGCCACCAAGGACCATGACTTCTGTCTTTTATTCATTAAAATTCAGAAAATTTAAAGACATCCAAGCTTTAAGGTCGTGTAAACAGGTAGGATATGAGTAGTCAGTAGCTAAAAAGATATAATTAAAATGTCATTGAAAACTCTTAAAAGTGCTGATTCTGTGCTGTGCAATGTTTTAAAACCGGAATGGAAAATCTCAAAAACATTTTGTTAATTTAAAAAGTCCATGAGCTGGGAATAAACAATCTTCTCTATGATTTTAGAGAAGAAAGTTAATTTAGAGATGGGCCTAAAATTTGACCGAACAGTAGGATCCAGCCAGGGTTCTTTTTAATAAAGGCTGCACAACTGCATGTTTAAGATTTACAGGGACCACTCGAGAGGACAGACTGCTATTAATAACTGTGAGACACGATGGCCCAATAGTGGGAAAAACCTCCTTAAAAAATCGGGGCGGGTAAGTATCATCTGGAGACCCTGAGGGCTTCAAGTTACCCACAATCTCCTGCACAAAAGGCAGGGTCATAGGCTCAAACATGTCAAACACAGCAGAGCAGGGGACAAACACTGAAGGATCAGAAGCAGGAGGTGAAATAAGCGCTCTGGTAGAAGTGACTTTATCAATGAAGTAGTGAAGAAAGTTCTCACACACAGCAGGGGAGGCCTGCTGATTTCTGATGATATTGTCTTGATTAGAGACTTTTAGAGATCTGTGAGATCTATGGCCTGAAAGCTGGAATCATATCTATTGATCAAGAAAAAGCCATTGATCTTGTTGAACATGACAACTTATGGCTCACTTTGAGTGCTTTTGGCTTTGGTCCTGGTTTTATTGACAAAGTTAAGGTTTTATACTGTAACATTCAGAGTGTACTGGAAATGAATGGTGGTTTGAGCACTCCTTTTCCGGTCCAAAGAGGAATTAGGCAAGGGTGTGCCCTCTCTGATATGTTATATTCTTTAGCTTTTGAGCCCTTGTTACATAAACTCAGATGTGACGTCAGGGGTTGGTCATTCCAGATTGTAATGCACCTTTGAACCTGTCTGGCTATACAGATTACATTGTCATCTTGGTGAATGCTCAGAAGGACACTGACATGTTGGTGAGAGATGTAGCTCAGAAAAAGTGGAGTGTTGGTGAAACAACTAAGACTGCCTGGGGGGGTTCATTTGGAAGAAACGGGGGCTTAGATATTTAGGAGTTTTTCTGCGCGATCAATCTTTTGGTTTGAAAAACTGGGAAAATATTCTGGATAAGGTGAAAGTTGGTTTGTCACGGTGGAAGTGGATTCTGACAAAGATGTCCAACAGAGGCAGAGTGCTAGTTGTTAATAATCTGGTTTCGTCCACGTTATGGCATCGACTGTCATGTGTTGACCCCCACCTGACCTGCTGTTGAAGATCCAGACTCTTCTTGTTGACTTTTTCTGGGACAGATTGCACTGGGTGCCGCAGAGTGTGCTGTATTTGCCGAAGGATGGTGGAGGACAGGGCCTTATCCATTCAGCAGCAGGGGAGCTGCTTTCCGTATCCAGTTCCTACAGAGGTTCCTGTGTGGTCCTACTGATTTAGAATGGAGGCCGTTGGCTTGTACTATCCTGAATCAGTTAGGTGGACCTGGACTGAACAAATCTTTGTATCTGATGGACTTAAAGCAGCCTAACACCAAAGAACTTCTCGGTTTCTATCGCAAATTTTACATGGCATTGTGGCTGTGAATGCTTTTGTTTCTATTGTTAACTCTGATGTTAGCCAGGATTGTCCGTTTTGCAATAATCGTGAGACTGTGTTTCGTTGTTTCTTGGAGTGTTCTCGTTTGCTGCCACAGTTTGCCATGTTAGAACATTTTTTTTATTATTTGGAGAGTTTTTTTTTCTAAAAGCATGTTCATTTTGGGGTACAGGTACTCTCAAAAGACAAAAATCAAATGCCAGATTTTTAATTCTATTCTGGGCAAAGATGGCTATTTACAGTGTTGGGTAAGTTACTTTAAAAATGTAATCCGTTACAGTTACAAGTTACCTTGTTTAAAATGTAATTGTAGTGTAACTTTTTCGATTACTTTTAAAAAGTAATGTAACTAATTACTTTTAATTACTTTTTGATTACTTAAAGGTTTTAATGAGTATTAACCCATGATTAATTTTAGCATGTTATTATTAGCTATTGGCCGCAGCTAGCAGTTCAACAGAATTAAACTTTGTCCAGCGTTTAATTGCCAAGTGGAGGATTGCAATATAGCGATCGGAGAAATTGTCGGCTATGAGAGTGTGAAGTCCGCTTCTAGAATGAACAATGGAGTCGTCATCTTTCTGGATAGTGTTGGGAAAGTCAGTGTGGTTGTCGAGAAAGGTGTTGTCATTCAAGACACCTTTGCTCAGGTGGTGCCGCTAGTTGACCTGGCAAAAAAGATCATCCTGTCCCAAGTTCCTCCGTTTATTAGTAACGAAACACTAGAGACACGGGCAGTTAATGTCAACGATTAAACTGATCCCTCTGGGCTATAATTTACCTTAACTCAAAGATGTTTTTTCCTTTTGAAGACAGATTTTTATGGTTTTGAAAAACAACACTGAGGAGCTAAATTTAATGTTGAAGTTTAGAGTGGATGACTTTGATTACACTGTTAATGTTTCTTAAGGGCCATATTGTCCGTTCCTGTCCATAAAAACAAAATGCTAAGGCCAACAAAAGCGAGACCGCATCAACAGTTTCAGAACTTGAACATCCACAGAGTTCCCAGGAGGGGAATTCAAATAGTACACATGAGGACAGGTCACAGGGTTCACAGGAGGGAAACATACAGGGCACAAAACAGACTGGGCATCAGGGGCCAGCTGCATCTGTTGATGCTATGGTTCTGCTAATTCAGGTGCTAATGTTGTAGTTTCTGATGGCCCAGGAGATCGTAGTTCGGATAGCAGACTACAGTAGTAGGAGCAAGTGAACAGTCCTCACAGACCAAAGCAGGGGAGGTAAGATGAACCTCATGACGCCTCTTGCACACACCTTATTCAGCTTCTCAAAGCTCAAGAGCTATGTGATGTATGCTTTTCATGGTGAGCAGTGACAATACACCTGGACTCATCCCAAATATAATTAATTTTCTATGACCAAGCTTGATCGCTTTTACTGTTTTAAAAATCATTTTAATAATAAAATCATTTTTAAAGGGTTGTTTAATCAGTCCTATTGGCTTTTCTAATCACTCACTTGTAACATTCTCTGTCTTTATAAAGTAAAAGCCAGTAGTGCTTATTGGCATTTTAACACAGCCTTGTTGGAAGATAAACATTTTAAAGACACATCTGCCCTTTTGTGGAAAAACTAACCCGAGCACAAAATCTGATTTTATTTATTTACAACAATGGTGGGATTTGTTATAGTTATCTCCCTCTACTCTGTGGGAGGGGGGCAAAGTGGTAATGAGGGGCAAAATTATTGCAATTTCTTCAAGATTGAAAAAGCGAAGATTAGCTCAACAAGATAAATTAGAGAATGGAACTAGACACAGATCACAAGCTATCCAATAATAAGGAAATATTAGCAGTACTAAAAGAGAATAGACATAAATTGGATGCCCTGTTAATTTCTAAAGCAGAGGTATTATTAAGATTTACAAAAAGAAAATATTGTGAATTTGGAAATAGAGCAAACCGTTTATCAGCTTTCCAACTCCGAAAAGAACAATCTAATAGAATTCTCTAATAGAATTCCCACAAGACACAATGCCCATATCATGGTAAGATTATTTACCTTTCCGCTTTGTATAGTGTGTTGTTTATGAAATCCATGAAGTGCCCCAGAGAAAAAATTATTTTATTCATGTAATGATCACATTTTGAACTTTTACACACAAATAAAAAAACACAACAATTTAAGGGTCTCTCTCAAATTAAATGAAAGGTTGAACTTAAATGATACAGCATATATGGCATTATATTATATATCAAACAAAAAATGCCGTGGGCCGTCATCATATCGCCTTTGGGCTTTCGGGGCGTGTAGCAGAGCCTTGACCTGAATTTTTTTTAAAAATGGAAAAAAGAGCACTATTTCACTGAACAATGAAAAATAAATATTTTCTCCAAATCAACGCTGTAGGAATTGACTTTCATTTGTACACACATTTTAAACTGTCATCAGTGGGACGTGAGTGGTGTTTGTTTTTAACAAAGTTCATGGTGGAAAATAGCAGCCAAAGATAGACAGGACTCCATATCTATATAGGTGTCGGGAAGGCTACTCCATGTTTCAAACGCAAGTTCGTCCGGTCTTGGAAGGTTCTCAACATCACTCCATTTGTGATTTTTAGCAAGAGTGGCCTTCTGACGGAAGACATCTTCGAGATCATCTGTCAAGCGTATGAACTTCAACACCCATATATTTTTGTCGGCTAGGTCAGCCAGCTCCAGCTCAAGATCAGGTTGACTTACACCTGCAAATCACATTTAACAGGGTTGGATCCACGGTCAGGGGAATGACCAGGATGGACAATGTGTTTTTCCTCTATGAACTCACATTTTCCCAAACGATGCTTGCATTGTGGTGATTGCAGACTGCAAATACTCAGAATTTATCACCTGCAACACTGTCAGCTTGCGCTCAAACGCAGACACCTCCATGTGTAGCGCTGTGCTTCCTCTCCCCCTGAAGAGTTGTATTTAGCGTGATCAGGTTTGTCGTCACGTCCATCATGAAGTGCAGCATTTCCAGCCACTCTGGCTGTTCCAGCTGAGGAAAGGTCAGTCCTTTGCTGCTCATGAAAGTGTTCACAGTCACAATAATGTTCAAATTTAGAACTTCAATAAAAACAGACTAACAAAAATAAAATGCACTTCAAGCCGCACTGAGCCCTGGCAGAGGTGAACATATCTTAAACAAGTACAGTGTAATTTATTTTTTGGGGGAATATATCAGAATATTGAACTACTCTAAGCATTATTAAAAAAATTAAAACCTTACATTTTACAGTTCAGTTGCAACCTGGTTTGTGTTTCATTTTTGCTGTGGAGCCGTGACCAGCACACATCACACAAAGTGAAAGGTCAGATTTCCTTGTATATGGGGTACATGGGGTATATGGGGTTCCTTGTACAAAACAATTGTGACAATTTCTTTAAATAAAATAAAAGCAATACAGTTTGGAGCAGAAGAAGCATAAATAAGTCAATGTAAAGAGAAACAAAATTATATAAAAATAGGAAAAAAATAATTAAAATAGGGCTGAAATAGGGTCATGTCTAAGGCATAAGCCTAGAAACAGAGCTCCATCTATTTGATCATTAAAAATCCTAACAACTGACTGAAAACCAGGCAATATAATATATTTGCGTGATGTCAACATCATCTAGAGGCAGAGGTGTTGGCAAACAGCAGAACTTGACGGGTAAGAATGAAAACCCAAAGCAAAACCAAAAGGGAGGAGACAATAAGGCTAGCGCCAACATTTACCTCATGGAATCCAGGGTATTTGCCGAGCCAGAAAAGTTACACACGGAAAACCGTGATGGACACGAAGAGACTAAGGCCTTGCCTACAAAATTGGGATTGTCTATGGAGGAACTCAAAACTGAAAAGGTCGTCAAAAGTTTAAAAGAGAAAACATCAAAGATCTACCCAGCATAGCTGAAAGTCTTCATGGATTCTGGTGAGAAGACCTATCCGATGCTAACAGAAGCACTCCGGACACTCCGGGAACTTAATATCCAACCTTAGATAGATGAACGGGAGCAGATGGAAGAGGAGATTACACGCAACAGGTGGAAAAGCGCAGGAAGGAGAAAAGAAAGAGTGATTCAGCGATGCTGGCGAATGCAGATTTAAGGGCCTTCTTTGAGGAAGCAGAGTGACAATGATTACGTTGAGTTGTCTTATATCATTTGGATATGTTAAAGACTACAACGTTAGGACATTAATCATTTTTGCAATATTGGACGGAACTTTTGAAACGCGAGGCTATGCAGACTGAGCTGCAATCGTTCTACGAGATGGACGACAGCAGCCCAAACACACTGAGTGTGTGAACAAACCAGGAGCTGGTTTGTTCAGTCTCACAACCAAACAATTTTGTCAAGTTTTTGATTACCAGCTGGTTATGTGGAAGTTTATGGTTCATAATTTTGTTCTTAGGTTAGGCTCAGGTAATTGTTCTATTTTATGTTTAATTTACTTTCCTCACCTTTGAGTTAAATGCTGGACTGTCATTATGCATATTGTGTGAAACTTTTGTTGAGACAAAAGACAGAGTGCATAGAGATGCAGTGACATACAGGCTGAGATATGGACAGTTCAATCTGTGTTAGTTACAATGTGAAGGGTTTGGGCAATCCAATCAAGAGAAAAAAGATACTTAGTCAACTTAAGAAATTACATTGTTCTGTAGCAATGGTTCAAGAGACTCATCTGTCGGAAAAAGAACACATAAAACTAAAAAGAAAATGGGTGGACCGGGTACTTACCTCTTCCTCTGACAGCGGGAGAAAAAGCGGGGTGGCCATTTTATTGAACAAATCTTTCCACTATAACCATACAAAGACTGTTAAAGATAAAGAAGGGAGATTTGTTATGGTAATGGGAACTATTGTGGGTACAAAAGTTACTCTGCTTGACCTATATGCTCCCAATGAGGATGACACACAATTTTTCAAAGATGCCGGAACTATATTAGCGGATAAAGAGAAAGGTGTTGCCAGAGTTTTTTGAGAATTTTGACAGATTTTTCAAGAGCCACAGAATAGTTTGTGCTATGACTATGTAAACACCGAACACACCAAAAGAAAGAGTAGACTCTCTTCTATCATCAGGAAAAAAAATTTGTTTCTACCTTATTCCGTTCTTCCTCGACGTGCGTCTCACCGGCGCCATTTCTCTCATAGCGAACCATTGCGTTTGTTTTTATTTGCTTACAATCTATGCTAATCTCCCATCAAAAGTGGCACAGCTACCTAGAGGGTAAATTTGTTAGTACATACTCTGTCTAGAAGCCAATATTTACGGAAAAACCTTCGCCGATCGTCCCCCAAGCCACTCGCATTGAAAAACATAAAAAACGTCTATAGACGTCTTTGGCAGCGAACGGTCGGATTTGAAAAGACGTCTATAGACGTCTTTGCCAGCGAATGAGTTAATAGGAAGGGATTGCAACTGTGTCCTGAAACAGAATATGGATAGATTCCTAGTAGCAGTGGGGCCTTTGTCCAAAAAATCCTTTACTCTTAAGGCAATGATGCGTGAGTTGGGCTTGGTGGATGTATGGCGCCACCTACATCCTAGGGAGAAAGACTTTACTTTCATGTCTCAGACGCATGGGAACTATTCTAGACTAGATGTTTTTGATATCTGGAACAGAACTCTTTAGGACTAGGAACTGCAATACTGAACCCATCACTATATCGGACCATGCACCAGTGACTTTGGGAGGTGAGGATAGGGCCTGGTAAAAAGTCTAAATACTGCAGACTGAATGTTTCTTTGTTAAATGACAACTTAATTAAATAAGAAATAAAAAAAAAGATTTAATAGAATACGAAACACTAAATGACAATGGATCTGTATCTCCCTCTACTCTGTGGGAAAGGGCCAAAGTGCTGATGAGGGGCAAAATTATTGCAATTTCTTCAAGATTGAAAAAGCAAAGATTAGCTCAACAAAATACATTGGAGAAAGAAATTAAGGAAATAGAGACAGAGCACAAGCTATCCAATAGTCAGGAAGTATTAGCAGTACTAAAGGAGACTAGACATTAATTGGATGCCGTGATCATTTCTAAAGCAGATGGAGCATCAGGATTTACAAAAATAAAATATTATGAATTTGGAAATAGAGCAAGCTGTTTATCAGCTTTCCAACTCCGAAAAGCCACAGATAAAAGAAAAGATGGAAATATTCTTTAACTCGTTTAAACTGTCTAAATTAACATAATCTGAATCAGAAATGTTGTCTTCTCCTATTAAAGACAAAGAAGTAAAGGATAACATTCAAAATAAAATAAAAAAATAAATCACAAAGTGTGGACGGATTTCCAGGAGAATATTATAAAACATTTATAAATTAATTAACACCATTACTGCGCAGAGTGTATTATTATGCACTTAAAGAAGGGGACCCACCTGGCTCATGGACAGAAGCAATAATTAGTGTAATCCATAAAAACAATAAAGATCCAACACAATGCATATCCTACCGCCCAATTAGTCTCCTGTGGGTAGACCTTAAGATACTTACATCAACATTAGCAGAGGATACAGAAATATATATATATAAACTTAAACCATGATATGGGCCTTGTTCTTTTCGGAGTTGGAAAGCTAATAAACGGCATGCTCTATTTCCAAATTCATAATATTTTATTTTTGTAAATCATTTCATACATATATTACAACTCCTAACAACAAGATCTCAAGTGTCTTTCATATATAAAAAGCTGACACATATAATAACACTCTACATATCAAAGGAGAATTGGAAATGGAGCTCAACGTCACTATGGAGCTCAACGTCACTATGGAGGATAATAAGTGGGAGAATATATGCTCTGAATGTCATAAGGGTATTGGGAGCCAACGGTGGAAGGAATTTGATTGGAAAGTAAAGATGAGGTTTTTTAGGACCCCTTTAAAGTACAAGTGTTGACTGCTAGGAAAATGATAACCATTCACTGGATGCAGCCCAACCTTTCCACAATATCTGATTCATCCATCCATTATCAATGCCGCTTATTCCCTGATGGGGTCGCGGGGGGAACTGGAGCCTATCCCAGAAGTCAACGGGCGAGAGGCAGGGTACACCCTGGACAGTCCGCCAGTCCATCGCAGGGCCACACACAGGACATACAACCACTCACACTCACATTCACTCCTAAGGGCAATTTCCCCAATCTCCAATCAACCTAACATGCATGTTTTTGGACTGTGGGAGGAAGCCGGAGAACCCGGAGAGAACCCACGCAGACACAGGGAGAACATGCAAACTCCACCCAGAAGGGCTCTGGTTCCCCCGGGATTCGAACCCAGAACCCTCTTGCTGGGAGGCGACAGTGCTAACCACCACACCACCGTGCCGCCCCACAATATCTGATTGTATACAGAAAATTAAACATGTCCACATGATGGAAAAAATTACTGCTGTTCTGCAGCTGAAATTATAAGGAGATAACTCTTGTTACTCTATGCATGGATAGAAAGTGAATAGATAAGGGAAAGATGCATATGCCCATGTAATCTATACATGTTATGTGATCCACAATCAAGGTGTTTGTTTTTTTTGTCAGTCCAGCTGATTGTATGTTTTTTTTGTTTATGGTCTTGTTTTGCTGTTGTTGTTATTGCATTGTGTGGTTGAGTCTTGACGCTAACTGTGTCCTTTGTCTCAGTGGGTCTTAACCATTCTTGGATTTGTAAAACATCAGTAGGTTTTTAAAATCATAAGTGACTCGAAGCCAGGGTAAAGAATGTACAACAATTATGACTGCATATGTGTGTGTGTGTGTGTGTGTGGGTGTGGGGGGGGGGGTTACTATGCAGTTGTTTATAACACACTTGCTCTCTGTCAGAGCAGTGTACATCCCTGGTGTCCTGAACAAAGGCCCAGATTTAATGTTAAGTGAAAGTCCTCAGAGTGTCTGAAGTCTCCATCCCAACCTCCCTTTGCAGATCTGGGACAAATTTTGCAGAGCTAATTCAGACTGCGTGTTACTCAGAAGAATGCTCACTGCGATGTTTAGTCCTATTTGAACCCCAGGACCGCTCCGCACTGGGGTGGACATGTTTTCACACTGGTTGTAGTCCACAATATTGCTATAGGCTTTTTCCTACTGTGCCTCGTATTGCTCGACTTCTGGGTGGAGTAAGAGTTGAACATATATCAGTGATATTAAGAGCTCTGGAACACATGGGCACCTGTGGTTTCCATGTCTGTATCAGTTGCTGTCAGACAGTTTCCGCAATGCTGAAACGCTTTTTTTTCAGGCAGTTTAAGCAATCAAGGATATCCTATTCTTCAATGTGGTCGACTTTCCAACCCAAAGTGTATACAATGGAAGTGTAAGATAACATTGCAGCAGATGAAGCATCAGGGTGTAGGACTGTTTGGTAGGCGTAGCAGGCCTTTTTGTCTGCTGGTATAGTTTGATGAGACAGTTTTACCCCCAACCTGAACCAGTGTTTTAATCCCTTCATTCTTTTATCTTAACCTTTTTACTTTCTACAAAGTGATTAGTTGACAGTTCACCTCTCTCTTCACCTTAATGTCCAAGACATATGGCTGCAACTCCAATACAGTCTGATACAGAGTTGTGTGGTTGTTTGTTACATAAAAACAATCCCTTTCGTCCACTGGGGCAAATCCCAATGTACAGGCACCAAGTCAGGACGCAATAAGTATGGCCACAATCGCTTGATGCAACTCTAGAGTGGAAGAGGGTCCAGCCCTTCTCGAAGAAACTTGCTCTGGAACCCAGGCTGTGCCTTAAGGTGAGTCCGACTATACCTACAGTATATGAAACTCCTCAACCTCAACCAGCTCAGGTTCCTTCCCCAGGTGACGTTCCACGTCCATAGGGAGAGCTTCTGAGGCTGAGGATCAGTTCCCTGTCTTGGGCTGCCGTCCAATTCACAATGCAATCCAATCCTTATGGCCCGTCCTGCAGGATGTGAGTCCAGATATGTGAGGCCAATGTTATTCTCTAGGGCTGAGCCCTCCTGGGCCCCATGGGCAAAGTTACTCGCCGCTGTGCCCCAACTCCAGGCCTGGCTCTAGAGGGGGGCCCTGGTGACCCACATCGAGGTGAGGAAAACTGGATTCCTATGTTTCTGTGGCCTGTAGAGGTTTCCCCTTAATTCTTAACAGTTCATTTTCTTTAAAGCATGATTCCCACCCAAAGATTTAAAGTCTCATGTCACAAGTCACAAACAAATGATCCAAACTTGAGATCAATTTATGGTTTTGATCAGTGCTCCCCAATCATTATATTTCAAATATGTGATTGTAGAGGCTCACAGTCACAATTCAGTTTCCAATTAAATATCAAGCTTGTTTTCTATTTTGGAGTCAACAAGGAGCATTTTTATCAAGGATCACCAAACACATTGGAGTTGGGGAAAAGGTCCAATATCTTCACTTCTCTTGCTATATCAAGTCAGTAAACTTGCCTTAACTTTTACTCCTAGTCAGTAAAAATATAGGACACTGTTGGAACATTTGAACATACAACTTAGTATTTTAGCAACTGTCTGACAAGTAATCAGCCAACCGAAAAATATACAGAGACAACCTTTATTTGCAGAAAAGGCTACAAAGCACAAACCAGACATGTGAACAAAAATATATCAATGAAGACTTGAGAATAGGAGCCCTTCATTTTCAAATCCATGACATATCATATAATATCCCCTAAACATGATATGATGGCTGGTGAAAAACATAATCTCAGTGGTACCTTGTTTACATTTCTATCATTTCATTTAGAGAAGAGAAAAAGGTATGGATATGGAGAGTTTCACCTTAACTTAACCTATGGGAAGTTTTTGTAGTTAGTTTCATTAAATTAATGTAATAATAATAATAATAATAATAATAATAATAATAATAATAATAATA
>JABUIW010000011.1:467945-482038 GCA_013363375.1 Menidia beryllina | reverse complement strand
ATAATAATAATAATAATAATAATAATAATAATAATAATAATAATAATCACGATCTAATATTCCACAGTCTATTTTAATTAAATTATGGATCACAATGTTTTAGTTGATGTTCAATATATTCTAGTACAACAACATGAGAAATCATTCCTAAAAGGGGATTTTTACTTTCACTATACCATGATTATTTGAGTTAAAAGATGTAACGACAGAGAATATGATAACTTAATAACTCAATAGTTTGTAAATTTAATAAAGTACCTTCGAAAGCATTTTAGAGTTGTTAATCTCTTAGTAAAGAAGAAGGGATCTCATAATTAGAAGATCATCACATCTCTAATTATAAAATGAATACATCATTATGAAACAGGATATTTATCTCTTTATCTTGCACACAATAAATTTATATTCCTGAGATGAGATCAGAATTAAATTGACCATGTCACTGATTTTGTTTTCAAAGAAAAAATAAGAATTTCAAATATAGAGCAAGCATCGTGATCACCTTGTTAGATCGAGACAAAACCTGAGCAAAGACAATAAACAAAGCACTAAAAGCAGCATTGAGAAATAGAGACAATTTGGCAATGATCGTCATAAGCAGCAACATATACCTTAAACCAAGATGTTTCAATAAAATACATTTAGCAGCCTATCCCACCTGATATCGGGCACAGGTTTGGTGTAACTGGTCAGTCCAACATAGGGCCACACATACACAAATAACCACACAAAGTCACATTTGCCTAGGGGCAATTAAAAGTCTTCAGTTAACCTACAATGTTATTTGTTTTGGGTAATGAGAATAAGGCAGAGTACCCACAATGAACCTATGCAGCCCCAGGGAGAATATGTAAATTCCACATGAAAATGGCCCTGGAGACCTAGGTATTCTAACCTCTCGCTATAAGGTGACAGTGAAAACCATTACGTCATTGTGGTGTCCAATCGAACCCGTTTTACTTGAATAATTACTTGTCAATATCTTTGCTTTGATTGATTTTCTTAAATTTGTTCATTTTTATATTTAGTCATTTTTATTTCAGTTTAGAATCTTTTTCCATGCATAGCTGGGTTTTGAATATGGAGGGTTAAGGGTGACGAAATAAATAAAAACGTATGATTAATTAAATGCATCGTAAAATGAATAAAAAAATCACAGAATAATTCAATTTAGCACCAATCATCAATCAATAAATACATTAATAAATATGCAAATCCATTATGAAATATGCAATGAATTAACTAAATGTCCCATGAAATTACTAGATCTACCTTTTTGAATAATGAATTTAGATAAGAAAACTTTTATTTACAAATATATTCAATTATTAGACTATTTTACTTTATTTTTATTCCATGCTTCCTTTGTGAGTGCTGTTGACTTGAAATATAATATAAACTGTCAAAACCAGCAATGAAACACAGGTCAGTTTGTCACCTTTAACCCTGCATTGATCATTTACACATACTTTTCATTTATATCATTGTATAAATTGTGCTTAAATATGTCAAGCAATTTAAATATATTCTCTGGAATGTCATTTTGTCACATAAGACTATAAATAACCAAGTTATACATGTCAGTAAGGATTAAAGAAATAAATACATAGTCACCAATTAATCATACACATATTTCTTTGGACTGGGGGACAAATTACTGGCAAAATGCAGATGGTAAGGAGATGGTAAGGAGAAACTAACAAAAAAAAAAAAAAATCTGATTCCCAGAAAGTAAAGTAGACTACTCAAAATTTGTGAATAGACTATTTTAATGAAAAAGAGGCAGAGTGAATGATAACTAATTAACATTTCTCCTTTAGTAGGAACTGGCATACCAAGATTCTTTTTATTTTTTTCCCTTTGTTATCCAGACACTGGCCTCAGAGTTCACTAACCCTCTCACTGAGGGTCTCCAGCTCCTCCTTCTCCTGATAAAGCTCCAGCCCATAATCTTCATTACTGCACGGGGCATTGAGAAGATTCATGGGGAAGTCCAGGCCGCTGTGCTTGGCATGATGAAGCCAGCGCAGGTCATCACTCTCGTGAGTGATGTAGCGCTCATTTGTTCGAGTCTCCAAGCCCCTTAGGTCGAGCCACATCTGGTAGTCCTATAGAATTTAAAAATGTGCCTTGTTAGGCTGACACGTAAACAATACATATGACAGGAATTATTTAAAATTGCGTTACTACATCAACAGCCTAACATGAATGTGTTAACAGAAAATAAATAAATGTTTTTAAAAATAGCTATTTTTTGGTGGTTTTCATTGACCAGGAGACTCATTTCAAAAGCAAAAACAATGTGAATAATGATATCTTACATTGTATTTATTATTCAGGATTTTCTGCAATTCTTTGGGACTGTAACACTCTGATCAGCCACAGTAAATAAACATGTTGGTGTAGTATTTCACAATCCAGCCTTGACAAAAGTAATTAAACCTTTGGGGTACCCTGTATTGTCTGAAATTAGAAGGTTCAGAGCAAGATGGACCCTCTCAACATTGACTTGTTGATTTGCAAAGACTTCAAGAGATTAAGATGTGGGAAGTTTGGGACCCCGAGGTTCTTGATCATAAACCATTCCCAAGCAGCTTTTTATTGAAAGAAGTATGACAAATTAATTTAAACTTAAATGTTGTAATCATTGGCACAAAGAATACGCTTCAATTAGCTATTATTTGTGTGGATAAGGCATAGGTGAATATTCTATTTAAAGAAACAGTATAGAAACCTGGTATCATCTATTTCGCCCAAATCCTTGATATACATTTTTGTCCTGGTGAAAATACTAATTTTACCAAGGACCTTTTAACTGTTAAAACAAACTGTGAAAGTGTTTTTTTTCCTTTAACAGCATCATCATTATGCTAAATGTGATCACTTATATGATATATCAATCATATATAAGCCATCATTTGTCTTAATCTTGAGTCGCTGTCTTCTATGCATCTGAAAAAGACAAATCTGACCGATAAGTACTCAGTTTAATCAGCATGTTAGGGCCACTGGGTAGCCTGCTTTAACTTTGACCTCCCACCTTTCCCTTCCTCAGGGTGTGTTCTGACAGTGCAAACTTCAATGTTGCTTTTTAATAGATTATTCAATGTTTATACCTGAACAAAATGTGGTACATTTGAAGTGGACCATATTACATTTCCCAAGTGAAATTCCTATTAAATACATTTAAGGTTACCAAATATATCAGACTGACTGACCCAAGTATTTACACATTATGGGAAAACATGAATCCATTCAATTATAGATTACTAAAGCTCTGAAAAGGTATTAAATCAATGAACAATTGTGGTTTTATTCAATAATGATATAAAAATAATATTAATCCATTTTGTTCTGCTTGCTGAAATGGACTACAAAAATTGGTAAATTCTCAACATTATTTTTGAAGCAGTTATTACTTGAATTATTGATTTCTTACCTGTAACCAGGGATGACTGAGGGTCTTGTCCACGCTGTACCTCTTTCTCATCTTTACTTGGAGGAGGTTATTAATCAGGTCAATTGCTGCAAGGTAAAAAGGTAGGTGATTTTCAACAAAGAAATGTATCCAATCTTTCATCTAATCTTATGTACATTTCCCTCTAAGCTACCAAACAGTCTTTGATAAGGAACAACAACATATCTGCTGGTCCCATCAATTCAATAAGTTTGTTCTTGCTGGAACTTCTGTGAAAAAAACAGAAAGTTACCACACCTTTACAAATCTATTATTTATTGTTTCCAATCAGTCACTAATCTTCTGTTTGTAAGATCACAAGCACCATTATATGTGCCAATGAATTTACTTCTCAATTCACAAGGCATCAAATTGTTTAATTTTTATTGTTTGTGCAATGTGTTTAATTTATTGATGTCACATTTAGAAAATATATCTAAATGAATCAAATATATTTTATCAATATATAACAAATATACATTTATTCATATTAATTAATACATAATCACATATATTGTATGAAAAGCATCATTTTAACATAAATTGCAGACTGTGTGAGAAGGCATAGGATGTTCTCTCACTTCCAGTTTTCTTTGTCATACAGAATAATATGTCAACGCAATTAAATATTCTCAGGTATTTGACTGCATTAATATACAATTGTACGTCAAAATGTTTACAAAGAGATGCATATAAACTTAGTTTTGCTATACAGAATTTCAAAAGGCTCATTTGGCTTTGAATTTCGCTCAGTTGCATTGCATTTATATCTATATCTTCCTACAGGAGAATGATGTGCTGGAGTTTGACAGATAAAGCAAGACAAAGTTTATCTCAACACTGAGAAGACGTTCTAAAATGAATGTCCTGGAGAGGCTTTGGGCTTTGATCCACTCTGAAGCTGTCATGGATAAGAAGCAGTGGGCAAACACCATACACAATTGAGCAGCTTATTGATTTTTGTCATGAAATTATCAGACTTGAAATCCCATATCTTGGATACACAGATAAAAGGATTAGCTGTGCTGTCAACTGACCACCATCTGGTAGTGAGTTGGATTGGGTGACAGGGAAGATCCTGGGAAGGTTCAGTGCATCCAAGCGTTAATTGTGGGTGTGTTTTGAACATTCAAGACAGACTACAGACAAGAAGATCTACCACTTCTGACCCCTTTTCCCTGTCATAACTAAGTAAGGAGGATGTAATCACACTAAAATGATCCTTTTAAGCAAGGTAAAGAGAGGCTGATCAAGTTCCATAATTCCTGTGGGTCAATACCACAATGCCTTGTATACCCCAAACACTAATCAGTATATCATGCGATACCTCTATCAATCAGGACACTGTCAATTGATGAACAAAAGACTGCTAAAAAAGTCAACCCACTCAAACAAAACAGATCAAAACCAAAAGATAGGATGCCATGTTTAGAAGCGTGTATCAAATTTCCATAAGATTTCAACTCCACATCAGAAAGGTAAATACATGAGTCGATACCATCCAACATTTGGACCTTGATGAAGTCTGGCCCAAATATTTGATTAGTCTATTCACTAAGTTCACCACCCACTCTGCACATGTGTTTAAGTGCAACCCACTGTGTTATATGTGACAAGTTTGCGAAGTGTGTCAATGGTCATGTTAAAAGAGTTATAATTGCCTACAACTCAAGAAAAGTCCTTTACAAGTCTGAAGGAAACATTTGCGGTAGACAGCATTAATATCAAAATTACCAATAATAACATAGTGATATTATTATAGTTATTATAAGTCCTTTTAACCAAACTCCACAATGTGTTAACTCCTTCCAGGACTCTCAAATTCCGTGCCTCAAATGAGACAGAAAAAGAGTTATATAACAATGAAGTCAGTAAAAAAAGGAAGGTTTGGTCCACCTAAAAATAATGTTTTCCAGGATAACTGTGTCTCTGTGCCTTGATCTAATGACATAAATAACAGTACAATAGAAGGGCCTAGACACACACAAAGTACAACTACATGTCGTTTTTATTGAAAGGTTCTCTTCATCAGCAATCTATCTCAGAACCTCCAGCACATTGAAATAGGATTTTGACTTACTTTTAAGCATTATACTGTAAAAAAGTAAGTTATTTGGATGTAAAAAAATTCTATAAATCGCTGTACGTTATTTTGCAGGTTAGACTAGGTGGCTATACCGTTATGCACAGGTAGCCTAGAGGCTACATGGCTTGAGAGGAATCCCATTAGCACATTATAACTCATTCGAAAGGTTGTAATCAACTCTAAAAGATGGAAATGACCAATGTAAACTCTTCATAATAGTGTAGCATAAGACCCAGTAGAACAAAAGCACCACAGATTTGTGTTTCCAGCTCAGGGTAAAGGTAAGATAGTCTCTCCTCTTCAATAGTCATGGAACAACACTCTGTCAGCTTCTAAACTTTCACTCTATTGAAAACATGTTATAGCCCATGCTGTTTTTTTTATGCTAGAACACAACAAAGCACCACCAGAATCAAGCCACACATTAAAAGTCACAGTTTTGAACAAACTGGTTTCAAATTAAGCTGTTGTCATTTTAGCTCCATTTATACCAGGTTAACACAGTCCCTTTAACACCAATTACTTGTTCAAGTCACTATCAATATTATTATCCAATGTATTATGGGTAGCTATGAGATCCATCAGTCCAATTCAATTAAATATACTTTATGTATCCCAGAGGTAAATTAATTGTTGACGTAACTCATAAATTTGTAGACTTAATATAGATTGTGATGACTTTGGACAGAAAATATCTTCTGTAGTCCATTTTACAACCAATCTGAAGAAGCCTCTGGCTGAAGAGACTCAGTTTTATAATTACCGTCTAATGAAGAGGATGGACAGGGTTGTCCATAACGTTTTTGATTGTATGCAAAATCCTACTTAACATATTCATATCCACAGGTTCTACAGTCATCGCCCGGAACAGTACTAACCTTCTTGATTTGCTTATTGGGCCTTTTTAGTGTCCTGGCTCTGATGATGCTGCCTCAACTGATGACAGCAGAGGAGATGACACTCTCAACAACACGCTGTAGAAGATCTACAACATCTTGCTGAAAACATTGAAGGATCGTAGCTTCCTTCTTGTAGACGGCTTCACCGTTACTGTCATTAAGCCTCTTCTAAAGAAGAGCAGTCTGGATGCTACAGTACTGAACAGATACCGGGCCATATCAAACCAGCCGTTCTTAGGAAAAGTCCCGGAAAAAGTTGTATATCAAGAGCTTACTGAATTTATCCTGTCTTATGTTGTGTTTGATGCTTTTCAGGCAGGCTATAGGCCCCACCACAGCACGGAGGCAACTTTGATCAAGATGGCAAACTAAATCCACCTGAACTTAGGCAGGCAAAGTCTTGGTCCAAGTTCTGCTGGACCTGAGCGCTGCCTTTGGCATGATGGACCATGTGATTTTACTACAGAGGTTAGAAGATTGTGTGGGATTCTCTGATATGTCTTTAAACTTGTATAAGTCCTACCTCGAGGACAGAAGTTACCCAGTTCAAAGTGGGAACTGTATCTCAGACCGAATTAATTTGACCTGTGGGGTTCCCCAGGAGTCAATCCTGGGACCTACTTTTGGGACCTCGTCTCTTATTCTTCAAGAACAATATGTATTAACATACATATGTATTAATCAAATGATTGACACACACACCCATTCAAAATTTATGGAAATATGCATTCAAACTTTTGACTAATTCTGTTTCTTCAATTACATCTGAATTGTGATATCAAAATGTTCAAATCATCCCAGAATCATTAACCTCGTAGTTACGTTTTTCCATATTACTGATTAATGACTCTGCAGGCAATGTAGACTTTTGTAATAAAAAGCTTAAAAAGTGTTTCTGATGTTCAGACAGGTAAAGTGTGCAATTGTGCTAGAATAAAATACTGAAGCCCCATCTTGCCTCTGGTTCTCAAGTGAAGTTTGAATGTATTGTGATAGAGAATTTTAGTTTTTATTTATTGAGACTTTTTCTGCATAATTTCCAATTCAGTAATGTTTTGACAATTATCTTACATGAATAAAAGAAAAATGTGAAAACACAGAAAGTTTGATTATTCTACTTGATTAATTGTAATTTGAATGATCTATAACCCTGATAAAAACTTTTGGTTTACCCTTCTCATATTGACCTGGGCTCTGTCTCTTCCAGATGGTTTTGGTAATTTGACACAAATGTTAGTCTAAGCTTGATGTTATTTCTGTAATTCATAAATCATACATCTTTTTAATACACCAGTTTATAATGGATAGTTACATTCTCCCAAAAAAATTGAGCAATTGACAGATGTTGTGGCTGAGGTTGTGCTTGGTTTCACATCAGGTAATATATCCCTTTTGAGAGAGCAAATCTGTGTAAGGCTCAGGTCTTTCCAAGCTGTCTTGAAGAACATACCTTCCAGTGAAACCTTTTTCCAGGGGTGAGCAGGATACATGAAGGCTGCATTCTGGATCTGATCATTGATGTCTTCATCTTCATTGAAAGGGAAAGTCCCACTGAGACTGCAAATACAATTGAATTTAATTTCAATTCACTGTTATTTATATAGTGCCACATCACACCAACAGTTATCTCACAGCCCTTTTCATAAAGAGCAGGTCTAGACCGTACTCCGAAGTTATTTACAGAAGCCCAACAATTCCCACCAAGAGCAAGCACTAGGCGACACAGGCAAGGAAAAAGTTTGTTTTAAGAGGCAGAAACCTTGAGGGAAACCGTAGCTCAGGGTGGGTGGCCTTCTGCCTACAGAACATATCAAACTGTTGATTGTACCTTTGACATGGTAGATTTAATCATTAATTTAGTAAAAATTGATTAGAGATCATTTATTGTCAACAACAAAAATAATACTGAAGAAACAGTTTTATAAGAGTTAAAAATGTTAGAAATAAAGGAGGTCAAAGCACAAAAAAAAAATACCGTTAAAGTTCCTACCTGACGTAAATAATAACTCCAACCGACCACATGTCCAGAGAGCGGTTATAACCTTTGTTTCTTAGGACCTCTGGAGCAAGATATGCTGGTGTGCCAACCACAGATCGCCTGAATGACTTTTCACCAATAATTCGAGCAAATCCAAAATCACAAAGCTTCACCTATAACAGGAGAATATATGGATTTAATACTCCTCCCTGATCCTTGTTTAAAAAGGTGTAATATTGCATCTTCCATGACCAGGAAATGTTTTTAACTTCTTTGTTCAGATTAATAATAAATAAAGTATGATTTGTCTAACATACTGCCTCAACCCCATAGGCTTCTTTCCATGCAGAGGAGCAGCACTGCTTTTTTTAAAATCCATCCCAGATTACATAAATCATCTCTCTATTTATTATGGAATATCTAGCCACCCATCTAATTCTTTTTGTCATTACTCGTTGGCTAACTGGGAAATTGACAGCTTTATTAATAATTTCCCCATGTATAAATATAACTAATTCTCCATCACTGTTAGTGTCAATCTCCATCCCCATTCTACTTCAACCTGTGAAAAAGACGCAGAGACACTCGAGTTATCCAACCTGCTTCACCGCAGTGAATGTATTGACATATAGAATATAGAATATGTATAGAATCTGACCTATTACTAGCAATACAAACCAAGCTCTCATTCCAGTCGTACATCAAATGGCCTGTAAAAAGAGGCCCAACAGCTCAAACTCCTGGATCAACTCCCTTGGGTCTCTATGAGGGACATGGTCATATGAGGTCGTCTAAGGTAGCATGCAGACAGTTGGAAACAGCAGGTGACTTACACAGGTTCGTGGATACAGAATCGCCATTGAGCGTTTCCAGATTTAATTTACAATCCAGAAACAAGTGTAACCAGATCAGCCCAGAATTGTTTGGGGATGACAATGAGGTTTTCCCACCCTGTAGTGGGTCAACAAACTCACAGTTTCCCTTCTTGATATGTAATGCATAAAAGCCTGTGAAGGCCAGCTATCGGCCAAAAGTTTGTTGGTTGGCGTGGTAGGTGCGGCAGTGCTGGTCAAGAGGTGTTGTGTGCTGCGTTTTGGCTGTATTACAGGTAATCATAGTGTGTACAGTGCTTTCGTATCATTAGTAGGAGACTAATGTTTGTTTAATTTCAGCTTATGTTATGCTTTCAACTGCGTTTCGACCAGTAAGTCTTAGTGGTCCAAAGTTTGTGGGTTGTCTTGTTACTGAATGTTTGGTTTGATTTTTGTTACTAACTTTGGTTTGTTTGGTTTGTTTCTTTCACCCACTTTTGAGTTACATTCATGCCCCGCCCTTCTCTGAGTTTAGGTGGGGGCTTGTCCCAGCCTAGAGACAGCAGACTCCAGGTGAAACCTGCAAGTCAATCCGAAGCAAAAAAGTGGGAACCACTTGACACCCACCAACGTCTAAACCCTTTGTTTGAACAGTGTTTTGTTTGGACAGGCGCTTTTATTCTTTTTGGATATCATGTTGAACGGTTTTAAAGGCTCTGGATGCCATTGCTTCTGTCAAGGCTAGAATGGTTGAAAGTTGGAAAAAAGGCACCAAGAAGAACAGTAGACTCTGTGTGGGAACAAAAAAGGGAGTGCTGGAGATCTGAACGGAAAGCTCCGGGTTCATTTTGACGTCTATAAAGAAAAACTATGTGTGTTTAACCATATTTGGTGTGGAGCAAGACAGTTATTTTACTGAAATCATCAAAAAAGCGGAAACGACTCTCGTAAACATTAACAAACTCTCCGGTCTCAGGATTTTGTTTCTATATCTAAATGTCATGAATTGCAATGTTCTTTAATTAACGTTCAAGGCATTAACAATGTAATCGTTTCCACAACACAAATAACTACTCTGTCCGCAGTTAGACATCTAGAGCTCACACAGTGTACACCTATCACGGACAAAGTATCTGCGGCCTGAACCCATCAACATGCTGCCTCTATACTACCACAGACTTTAGCAATCCAGTAGGTAGTTACCCATTTCTGATCAGTTCAGCACAACTCGCTCATCTGGTCATCAGCAGCCTTATAACATCTAAAAAACACTGCCAGAATTAGAGGAATCGTGTCTAAACCAGATCTAGAAAGACTAATCCATGCATATGTCTCCAGCAGGTTAGACTACAGTTACATCATGCTCACTGGGCTTTCTAAACAAGCTGTAAGAGAGCTACAGAACATCCAGAATGTTGCTTGTAGACCAGGTAATATCTCTCCACAATCTGATGGCATTGGAGAGTATCTTCTATACCAGAAAACCTTGGTTTCTGAATACACAAAGGGGGGCAACGAGTAAGCCTACACCAGCCTACTGATTAAGTCAAGCCACTCTACAAAAGGCTGGTTGGAGAAACTGTCCAAAATTGAGTTTGCTCAGTAACTGTTATCCCCATCTTAGCTGAAATGCAGAATTTCATCTTATTGAAAATTTTGTGTATGGATTATGGATGTCCTACCCTCCCTTCCCTCAGCTACTCCATTTTCCTTGTACAGTGCAAACATGCATGTTAGGTAAAGTAATCTAATCTAATCAAAATGTAACTGTGTATGCATCAGTAGTAGAGAAATAATACCTGTGGATAAGAGTCTGCAGATGCCAGTAGGACATTTTCAGGTTTCAGATCACAGTGTACAATGTTCTTGAAGTGAAGATGACGTAAAGCCACCAGGATCTGAAAGTGAAGCAAAAATGTATAAATGTTAAACCGAAGTAATACATTGAGAAAAATATGTCGTCTATACAGAAAAGGCATTTAAAGAATGATACTTAGGACAGATAAGCATGTAGTTTGAATTGAGGTAGATATTTAAGTTCTATTTTTTTATTGCACAATTAAACCTATCCCATACATGTATAAAGTTTAGCATTGGGCAGTTTTGACCACAAATGTCATAAAATTGTAGATTTCTCAAACAGCTACAAAATGCAATCTTCTTGTTTCATTCTTTTTAGCTTTACATTGTTGTAGCATCTCAATCAAGTAAATCTGTAAACGTTATATTGCAACTATTGCAAAATAATTTACAATCAAATGCAATATTTTTTTTAATTAACACCATTGATGACTGCCCAAAACTGAAGTAATATTCCATGGTCCTGCAACTGTTTCTTTCCAGTACCACTTAATTTTTCAGAATTTTGCTGCCCCTCATGTTTAAGATGTGCTTCACCAGATCAGAGATCAGCAAAAGTTTGTAATTGAATTACTAATATGCACTGTAATAAAACAAATGTCCTAGAGACAAAGGCAATTCTGCTGTTGTTGCAGATTTAGTAGATTCATTAAGCCATAGTATGCATGACTTTTCTTTATACACACACATACACTATAAATAAATATATATATATATGTGTGTGTGTGTGTGGGGGTGTGTGGGGGTGTGTGTGATTTATTTATTTATTCTTTTTTTTTTCATTAGAAAAACGGTTTTCTTCACCAAAGACTGAGGTGAAAATATTTAATATAAAAATCTAAGCTAGTTCGCCTGAAGGTATTGCCATCATAACAAATCATAAGCTGGCATGCCTGGGGTTTTGGTTTTCTTTTGTTATGTCTTGGTGTTGTCATTTCCTGTCTTATATCGAAAGAATAACTCCCCTCTTGTGTCTGGTTACATGCCCTTCCTCTTGTGCTACCAGTCTGTCTTCCCTAATTCCTGAATGTGTCCAACTGTTCCTTGTTTCCGTCATGTGTACTTATAGTCGCTCCTTGTCTCGTACCAGATCCTCATCAATCGTCAATACCACGTGAATCATCATTACCTTGTCTGCAACATGTCCTCCATGGTTTCTGCCTCAGGTCTTGTCTCTTTGTCTGTTTTTTTTTTTTTTTTTTTTTTTTTATTCCAGGTTTTTTTTTTGGTTTTTTTTCCCTTTTTCTGTTTTTTTTTTTTTTTTGCTTTTGTAATCCCAGGTATTGTGTTGGGTTTTTTCACCCTGTTCAGATTTTTGGCTGTATCCACTTTCTGCTGGTCTTAGTTCCTGTACCTTGTGTCTCCCTCAGTCCTGTATATTGGATCCTTCCCTCATCAAACTGTAATATAATCCATCTCACTTCTAGAATAACACTGGCTAAGTTAAAATTGGACTTTTGTGAGAAAAATGCAAACAATGCACAACTCTAATCAAATCACATATGTGAATAAGCTGTTTGAATTCTGGATTTAGAGGACAGAATTGGTGACCTAAGTATGTATATAATAAATAAGTAAGACTGATTAAAAAAAACATGCATAGTCAGGAGAAAAACACTCCACATAATTTGTTTTGGGTCAGGTGAAAGAGCAGTTGTCCAATCAGAATCTTGGAACTGGATTGTGCTGAACACTTTTGATGTGAACAAAGCTAGGTGATATTGTTTTTTTTTTTCATTTATACCAAATGATTATAGGGGAAAAAAAGCAAGTCAGTGAAAAACATCAGGTACAAATAGAAAATCCTTCTTAAGGTTTAAGGTATTTTGTAAAACCAAACCTGTGTAACAAGGAACTTTGTGATCCTTTCAGGCAGTCGACCTTTCTCACTGGAAAGAATCATCTCCAGCATGTCTCCATGGAGCTTCTCCATCACCACAAACACTCTATCTGGTGTCTCAAACATGCAGTCCAGATTGACCACGCCTGGGTGATGTAGGCTCTAAAATAAGAAGGATATGTGGAGGATATGTATATTGAAGGATTCCTTTTAGACAAAATGACAAAAGATATGCCATTACAGCTCCTTCTTGTAACCACTAAAGTTTCAATACAGAGAGGAGAAAAAGACCTAAATAGCGAGGTGTAAGAAAAAATAGAAAAGAGAGATGGGCAGTGGAACTAATACACTTTTCTTGTGTATGTGTTAGGGGGGCTATAGTATCAGTATCTTCTATTTTTAACCAATTCTGGTTGCTTCTGTTGAAATAACCATAAATCTGTTCTTTTGAATACAGATTTTGCAATGAACAAACAAATAATGCTGATATGTGTTGACATGATTAATAGTACTGCAGTTTGGGCTGTCACCTAAAGTCTGATTTCTGAGATTGACTATATAAGTCAGCCAGAGAAGCCACTGTCAGGCTGAGAGTAATGCGTTATGTTTTTTCTTACCACACGTCTTTACAAAAAGACTGAAAAGACACAAAGTAGCCAGATGTGACGAACTATGTGTTTATGCCAATTCTGAATCCATCAAAGTCAGTCATTTAAAAGCTGCACATGTAGTTATAATTATTTAGCTGCATTATGAATTAAAAATGCAATTTAATTGATGTTAAACATCTGTTTTGTTATCAGAAGCCAAATATAATCCAATAACAAAGAGATAGAGACAGAACAGATACCAAATTATGTCAACTTTGTTTTACAACTGATACAGTCTTATGATACACCAGTAGCAGTGGTAAAAAATGTTTACCAGACACAAGCATAAGGTGTTTTCGTCATAGAATTTGATCAAAATATAAACATTTTTACTTGGTTTTGTTTATAACATAATCAGTTATGACAAAGGAATCCATTAAATAGAAACTTATCTTACCTGGAGGATAGCAACCTCATTTCGCAGCTGACTCTCCTGTTTGGTAGGGAAGCGGAGCTTATCAATTATCTTGATGGCGACATCTCTGCCAGACTTCCTATGCTTACCTATTAG
>JABUIW010000011.1:425871-467935 GCA_013363375.1 Menidia beryllina | reverse complement strand
CAAACCCACTACACAAGATATGATGTTCCCTATCCAAAAGTCATGGACTAACAGCAAAGTATCACACAAGCCTACTTTTTCACAGTTAAGTCAGGCAAGGAGACAGTACAAAGTAATACAAAGCTGCTACGTATAGAATAAGCAAAGCTCAGGCAGCACAGAGAAAAAGAGAAACTCTGTGAAACAGAGAAAAGCTTCACAGTCTCCATTCTACTGCTGTTCCAGGGCAGATGTGGCAATGTCTGCAGGACATCACACACTACAGGAACACCACCATCAGTACTAACAGTTAAGACGCAGAATGATCAAGACTGCTTTCTGTTATGACCTGGCTTTGCTGTGGAGGTATGGTGTTTTCTATGTTGAAAGTTGGGTTGCAGGTTCTCCCAAGAACTTATGTCTGCCATTCCAGTGATTACATATGAGTGGTCCATCTTCTGGATTTTAGGTAATGACCTTGCCCATTTCATCGAAAAATATCTAAAATTTCCCCTTCTAATAAATTCAATTCAGTTATATTCATACATCGCCAAATGACAAAAACAGTTATCTCACAGCGCTTTTCATAAAGAGCAGGTCTAGACCGTACTCTGAAGTTATTTACAGAGGCCCAACAATTCCCACCAAGAGCAAGCACTTGCTTCTGAGAATATTGCCATGGAATTGTCATGCATATTAGATCATGGGAGTTTTAACATGTTGAATGTTGTTACGCCATTGAAACTCAAATGAGTCCATTGTCCAAGTAGACCTAGTAGTAGCTAGCAAGAAATAGTTACTTAACAGCAGCGTTCTGCAGCCTCTCTAGAGAAAGGCAAGGTAGGAGAAAGTTTTGCTTCAGGCTAAAACATAAGTGGGCTGCAAGGCCCATGCTGACACACCAGGACAATAATGAATTATGTAATTACGATGAATCTTAAAGAGAGTCAAGATTGCTGGTTCCATTTTGAAGACTAGTCTTTATGTTAATGTGTTTGGCAGACACATTTTTCCAAAGCAACTTACAATGTGGGTGCAATATTACAGTTAGCAACAGCAGTTCACAACTATGTAGAGGGAAATCACTAGACAGACTGTTAAAGGGGACATTTGTGACAGCGTAGAGATAGAGGGAAGTACAAAAAGGAAAGTGCAAAAATTGATTAATAGTAACTAAAGCAGAGTTTCTTAGGCATGTAATTGCTCTGGTTATCTCAGAGATTTGACAGAATAGCAATTTTGCACACTCCGCCTTCTAACTCAACAGGCAGATTAACAGACTAGTTAGTGGGTAATGTGCATGGACCTATGGTAACTGTACACCTGGATGTCAAATACTCAGCACCACCTGCTACATTAACATACAAACATGTCAATAGTAACTTTTTACACATCATCTAGTGACTAGTATTAATCTAACTTCCCTATACTCACCTGTACCCCCTCAAGTGTCACTTTGAATAGCTTATCAGTTCAATGTAAAAGAAAAACACTCTTGGTCTCTTTGCAGCATTACAAATGGCACAAGGGAAAACCAGAAGGAAATCATTAACAAGATCAAGTCTACTTAACATAATGAATTGTAACATTCAACATCCCAGAATAACAGCAAAATAGACTAGGACAGTGGTTTTCAATGGGTGAGGGGCACGTTCCCCGGGGGGGCACCAAAGAGTCGCAGGGTAGGCGCAAAGAAATATAACGGTTTCCTGTAAACATCTGCCGTAAGCTACTTGTTCGTGCTTGCGTGTGTGAAATAGTAGGCCCAATGAAATGCATTGTTTTCCAATACCACAACAGAAGTCAGCAGAAAGGGAGGAGTCTGCTAAAAGAACGTAGGAAATATGATCCTGATTATAAAATGAGACTGTACATGGTCCGGTTCTGATGGTGCTTGGTTATATTTATCTATTCCACGGGGAGGCCCACATTCAATGAATTTGAAAACCCCATGACTATGACAAAGTCTACCTTTGCACATCACATCAAAGATCCATAATGTTGGTTCCCCCTTAGTACTCAGACTATTTTAAAATATTTTTAAACCCATCCCAGTCCAAATTAATTGCTTTCCTACCAGAGACTTACACATTTTCGGACGCAGCATCAATTGAAAATTGTATGGAACAGAAGTATGAAAAATCTCGAATCGGCAATATTACTCCAGTCCTCGAGTGCTGTGGTCTAACAGATTTTAAGTGTTTTCGTATGTCAGCACACCTAATTCAAATCAGTGTAGCCTTGGTAGACTTGTGAATTAATATATTTCGAAGGGATCTATTTGATCTAAATCTGAGAACAGGAAACATTTAAATCTGCAGGACAGCTTCCCTTGATTTTGGGATCCCTATTCAAACCCTAACATATTCAACAGTGGTGAATAGTTCACACTCAGTTTAAACAATTCATGTGCAACTGGGTTTTGGTTTTGAACTAACAAGCCAAAGAAATGTATTTTTTAAAACTGTGCCTTTTACTCCATCATTCTCAAAACTAGTTACAATGAAGGCTGTAATCCCATAATGCTGTTTTCTACAAAGATAATACATCACTGCAGTCTTCCAAGTCAAAGTAATCATCCATCCATTCGAGTTCTATACCGCTTATTTGAAGTAGAAACGCAGGTAGGCTGGAATCCATCCAGATATTATAGGGTGAGTGACAGGGTACACCCTGGACAGTTTGCTAGTTGTTAACAGGGCAAAACGGAAACTGACTAGACAGACAAACATGCACACTAAGACTCATGTCTATAGGCAATTTAGAGCTGCCAATGAACCTAACATACATGTTTTGGGCTGTGAAAGGTAGCTGGAACTGCAGTCCACAGCCAAGTCAAAGTAATGTCACAGTGAAATTTGTGGAACCCATTGCAGTGGGGAGAGTTGTTATCCCCCCCTACGGAACTGGTGTCCTCTTTGCAGGTACTCCCGCTGAAGCCAAACATCACCAATAAATTCCCCTCATCGCCATCGCCAGCCCGCTTTTGGCTTTTGGTTTTCGTGTGAATATTCCACCATTTTGGGCCCCTCCACACGCCTCACTTCTCCGATGCCAGATGGCTCTCAACTTTTTTATTTACCATTTCTATTGCCTGTGCATGGTCCATCCACCTTAAATTCCATAGTGATGCTTGTGGATGCCCAGAAGGATGTGGCACGGGCAAAGTGGATGCCCTCTCCCAAACCATCTCTCGCCTCCATCCCTACTGTGACCCTTTCACCCCTGTAGACATTCTCCAAAGTTTGGGACACTTGGGATTGAAAAGCGCAAAACTAGCTCCAATTGACTCTCCAAGGCTTTTTGTTACATGCAGGCCAAGTGGATGTTCACCCTTCGTGACCTGAACTTTGACGTTCAACTCGTCAAAGTTTGGGACCTGTGGGATAAAAAAAGCCCAAATCGATTCTGGGACACCCATTATATGTGCGCAACCGCCGACGTTCGCCATTGAGGACGGCAGGATCTTCACAGTTGGAGAAACTTGATTTTGGGGTTTCAAGGCTCTCTCGGCTCTTTGAGGCTGAAATCAAGATTTTCCAATTTTAGGACTCTAGTCAAATTTGTCAGTGTCACTGGCAAGTTTCCCTTGGCACTACATTTGAATTGGGCCGACTTTGCTAACATGAGTGTAAAAATATGTCAAGTTGAGCGTCTTTGTCCGCTTAACATACATACATTTATATTGGCTAAATGCAGCAATTAGTTAGCAAATAGGTAGCATATATTGAAATAGATTAAATATAAATGTATATATATATATATACTGTATATATTTATCTTTGGCAGAGAGATATGTGATACTTTCCATTATTGTGTGATATTACAACTTCACAGTGACAGAAAAACATTTTGTGAAATGGTTAAGTCAACTCCAAGAACCACTTATCCACCTTTAGTATTTCTATGGCAAGAAAAATCTAGGTGACTTTAGAAAAGGCTTCATATATCAAGCAGAAAAACAGATTCTTCCTGGATGTTGTATGGCTGATAAACTACTCTCACATCCACAGGCTTTGGCTGTTGTGTTACCCTGAATTTCTCATTTACTCCAGTTTTAGCTAATCTAGACTTATCTGAAACCAACCCCGTATATCAAATAAAATTACAGACTGTGTATAATCAAGTTTCAATCAATCAGGTTAATCAAGTGTCTTACCACCATACACAATACCAAACTGTCCTGATCCAAGAACCTCATCAGGGAATATCTGATACACAGAGTTGATATCCTGTAAAACATACAAACCCAGTTAGAATACAGTGTCATAAATCAATCTAAGACATGGTGTCATTTAAAATTCTGACAAGCTAAATCTATAACAATATAATAAGCTGAATGTATTTTTTAATTCTAAATGTTATTTATTATTCAATTCTTTTTTCAGCAAACATCACATTGAATAGAATTTTGCTAAACTTATATTTAAAAAGAAAAATCCTTGCTTTGTCCGACATGTTTGAACTAAAAATATCATCAATCAATTAAACTAAATTCATAGAGCACTTTTCATGAGAGAAAAGCTACACAAAGTGTTAAACATAATGAAAAGAAAAAGAGTAATCAGCCAGAATAAAATAAATGCCAGTTCGCACATCCACTTTCCCCAAACTATCGGTACATGAGTCACCCATTCATACAGACAGAATGATGATCTTTAAAAGTGCTGTCTTAGCCCTCAACAGTACTGGGAATATTAAAACACTGGAGAGAAGTAATGCTAAAAATAATATCCAAGATAATATGAAAATAACTCATACAAGGTTTGCTGATACTTTTCAAGCATAAGCATACACAAAATCTGACTACATTTTTTTAAAACTTCCATCAGGTCTAGTATCTCTTGTTCAAACTCTCAACATTATAAAAAACTAGCTCCCTCTGATACCTGGTCCTAATTTATTCATTTTACCAGAATACCAGTGCTCTGCTTGGTCGTTTAAAACTGACTACAAATTCCCAAGATATCCTTCTTAATTCTTTTTTATTGTTTATTTGTTTTAGTTTTTTCCTTTCTTATCTGTGAGAGGACATAGGCGGTAGCATTCTGAACTGACTCAAGTCCTACAGGTTGCACTGGTTCTCACTATTGTGATCCAATTCAGCAATTTTTATTATTCCATACATTTTTGTGTATCTCACTCCTTCCACATCAACTAATTTCAACAAGTGAGGTAGAAAATTATTGAATCACTACGCTAGTTCAGCAGAAAGGGGTTATGACTTCTAGTATTGATATTTTTCAAATTTTTTTAATTATTTAACTTTTTGTGATTTCTTTTTTTATTTTATTTTTTGCTATCATTGAAATTAATAATTCAAATCCTTCAAAAAGGTTGAAATCTTTTATTTGTAACTACTTCATCTTATTTTCAGCTTTTAAGACCCTAACCCTAGCCCTAACCACTTTTAAAAGGTTGTGGAGCTCACTTCTGCTGTTCTTACACTGTGCAAACTGTAATAACTCCTCAAAAGTCGCAGATCCAGACAAGACTTTCACAATCTGTTATGTTTTCATAGGATGTTACTTTCTTGTCTTAAAATGATTTTTTTAACTTTTTTTTTTTTAATCTGTGATAAGGGCCAGGTAAGCAAATATTATTTTCTTGCTCTTGGCGTTTGAAGAAAACTGAAGTTACTGAAGTGAATGACACTGAACCCAGCCTGAATACATTTGCACATCAGAATGAAATCGTTATCACCGTGCCACAAAGTCACTTTTTGGAGATCATCGAACTTCTTTCAAGTACTGTCCTTAATGAGGTTGGAGCTGAGTGCCTAATTGCGGTGGGTGCATCCTCCAGTGTGATGTAGACTGGAGTGGGTGTTCATTGCTGCTCTCTTTTTATCATTCTTTGATATGTAAAATCTTAATTTCCCTTATCACTGTGACAATACCTGTTGTGATAGCAACTGTGTGTGTGTGTTTGATTTCTCACCACGTTCTCCTGGATCTGGCAGTTGGAGACAGAAATACTAACTGAAACTTCCTCTGTAGGTGAAACAAACATAATCAAACTGATTACTTGATGCACACAGTTTAAGTAATTTAACCCTAAATCAGTGATTTAACATACCCCAAAGATTCCTATTTGATCAATTAGAACAGATCTGACCAAGCTGAGGAGGTTGCTTGGATAACTTGGACTACATAAGGAATCGAAAAATCACTGAAGGGTTTTGAACAGATATATCAATCTAAGAGGATCTGAAGTGACAGAGAAGAATACAAGCAGTAACCCAAATAAGCATGTAAACAATTTTATTTTTAAACATTTTTTCAGCTTTGTCCAGCTTCCTTGTAATTTTAAATTTAGCTCAATGGAACATTGGAAAAGAACAAGCAAAAGATGTTCTCTCTTCTGTAAGGTAGAAGGCATTTCAAATCCATTATCAATGTATTCATTTAATCTGAATGTTCCAGGTATTTTGTTTACATCTCCACACATTTCCATTGAGAATCAGTTCAGATTGGCATATATATTGTAAATGTTGTGAGTGAAGTTTTCTGTCAAAAGTATGAGGTCTTGATGAAAACTTTTTTTTTACAACAATAGTAGTGTAGATTTTTCAAAGCCACATTATATCTAACAAGCATGTATGTTTTATACAGTGAATCTAATAAAAATGAAAAATCAAGCAAAAAGTGGATGTAAAGAAATAAAATATTGCATTGTCAAAAAAGACGTATTACTGTTCTATTAACAGACTGAAAAATGATGTATTAAGGAGAAATATACATTAAGATACAATAAAGATACGTCAAATTGTATAATTTTAATCACACAATACAACATTTTTAAGTATTCTTTAAAAATTAGTGTTATAATCTGAATGTTTATAATAAAGGTAAGTGTTACAGGGACTGACTTAGACTGGATCAAATTTTCATCAAGCAAAGGTTAACTTGTGTGTGTGAAGGTAAATTAGACATTTGTCTCAACGTTATGTGGTTCAGTTTCTTACTGTGTCCACTCCTATGCGAGCTGCAGCAAACTCCTGAAGAGACAGCTGGCATCAGAGCGTGCTGGATGGCCATTTCCCACATTCGAGCTACATCATGCCCCGCACCACTAACCTGGAATTAATGGAAAATTAATAAATAATAACAATCATAATCTAAATATCAGCCAAGCAGAACTGTGAGGTCACTGTTTGAAGAAAGAATCTCTTGAACCTGTAAGCCCTGCAGCACAGTGAGATCAGGCTTTGACTAAAACCGTTGCTCTGTCCTGCTAAGAGAATGTGAAGGGGATATTTATAATTCTAAAATACAGAATATGACTTCCTCCTCACCCACAATACAGTAATGAGACGGTCCAGGACACAATGCCGGCGTTTATGTGACACACACAAGTCTCTCCAATGTCTTCATTATATGTGGTGTGCTGTCCATGTTATAGTAGACGAATGGCTTCAGGTGTGACGTTGGTATAAATCATGGAGATGAAGGTGGGGGTGAAACTGGGATTAGGAGAGCTACAGGTGGGAACTGCTTTAGAGGTTCAGGTTAAGTTGGATTTAGGATAACTTGTGGTCAAAGTGGCCACAAAGGTGGAGGTGCAGCTGGGCTCTGGAGCTCTAGCATATGAAGTAGCTAAAGAGGTTGAGGTGCAATGGTGCAGACAAACCCTGGCATTGGCAGCTGACACATTGGTGGAGGTACAGTTAGGAAAGGGAAGCAGCTGGGTGTGAAATGAGCAGGAGCAGAGGTGGAAAAAGCCACACCGTCAAACCTGTTGTAATACTCTGGAGCACTTTCCTCAGACTGGAACTTCTACAGTCTGTAACTGGATCTGAATAAGGACCATCACTGAATACCGTGATGATACTCATTCCCCTACACATCTCTTTTTGTGTTATTGTTTTCCAGCAGTCTCCAAGTTTTTCTTGTACTCCGCCTTCATTTGGCATAATAACTTTATTTGCTCCTGTTTCACATTTCCCCATTCCCATCCCGAAGCACTCTCTTTTTCTGGTTCAGGAGACCTGTGGTAGACCTGGTAGTTTCAGGAAGCCTTTGTACAGAGGACCGGATATAGATGTGACGTTGTGATCAGACCTACCTGGTGGGGAAAGAGACACTGCCCTGTAAACATCTTTCACTTTGGCATGAAACAAATCTAATGTTTGAAAGTTTTACATACTGTGAAAAAAACTGTCCATCAGGAGGACATAGAGAGATAGTTGAAAACCCCTTCTATTTCATCAGTTGCTTCAGGGGGATGGGTCTTTATCCTAGCAATGGTGTCATTGCTGACATCACACACAGTTTTAGGGTCCACCTTTGATGAAATGTAAATAATGATGACATTGTATGGGAACACTTTGGGAACACATAATACATGGAAATCAATTCAAAACATTCCCTCTCCTGAATAGTTACATTTCAAGGGTGGCCTGTCTCTGATTAATAAACAGAATAATACCCCTGTCTTTCCACCTATCACTTGTACTTTGGTCTCAATCATGTCCTATAGCTGTGAAGCTAGGTACTTCTACAAAGGTCCAGTGTGTTTTTGTTCAGCTAGGACTAAGATGCTTAAGGACAGTGATGGAGTAGATCATCCTGGGTACTATTTCTCTGGAAAGTTCAGTTCCCCTCGTTTTATCACAGATTTTCATAAAGTTAACTTGGTAATTCCAAGAGTGGATAAGTGTGTGGATACTATTGGCGCTGCCAAATTTGTGAGCAAATTTGTACTGAACTTCATCGGAAATATCAGCATTTGTGACTGACTGTTTTCTCCAGTATACAGTCATGGCTATTGGAATGTGCAATGCCCCTGCTATGTTTCAGAGGCTGGTAAACACAGTTCTTTCTAGACTACCTAATTGTAGTGCTTGTTTAGATGACCAAATTGTGTACATCATGACATGGGAGGAGCATCTGTTCATCCTCGAACAGGTGTTCACTCGTTTAGCCCGTGCTTCTCTGACACAAAATCTTGCCAAGTTTGATTTTGGTAAAACCACTGTCACCTATCTGGGGATAGAGGTGGGCCAAGGCCAAGTTCAACCGATCTCTGCTAAAATGTCGGCTATAGTTGACTTCCCAATTCCTTAAATCCGTAAATCTTTACGCCGCTTTCTGGGAATGGCCGGCTACTACAAGAGTTATTGTCGCAATTTATGTTCAGTAGTTCAGCCTTTTGACCTCCCTAATGAGTCCAAAAGTTTAATTTGTCTGGTCTCCTACTTGTAAACATGCTTTTGACAGCACTAAAGCACTGTTAAGTAACACCCCCATCCTTGCCCTCCTGACTTAACTCGTCCATTTAAGCTAGATGTGGATCTTGTGGGAGCCTGTTGTGGGAGCTGTGCTGTTGCAGGAGGACAGTGATGGAGTAGATCATCCTGTCTGCTATTTCTCTAGAAAGTTCAGTAAACATCAGAATAGGTGTTCCCCATGCTTTGTTGATGTCACTCCTGCTTTTTGAAATGTATGTGGGTTCCAGTCCTCTGCCAGTGATAGTCTACATTAACCACAATCCCCTGGTATTCCCCAATCGCATGTATAATGTGAATTGATCATGCAGGAATACACCCTTGAAATTAAACACAAAAAGGATCTCCATAGGCTCAGGCTGGCTTGACTGGATGGGAGCAGCAGCTAGGGATGCCATTAAAGAAGATAGTGCTCCCAACCCGGGTGGCTGGCTGGCTCTGGCGTCCTTTCTCTCACCTCTGGGTCTTAATCCAGCGGTCAATGCAGGCTGTGAGGGCAATGGCTTCATCGAGGGTCCTGGGCAGATCATAAGAGACAAGCTCCTCCTTGATGTAATCCACCAGGCTGTGAAAGAAGGCGTCCACCACGGCGTCCATGTTCCAGGAGCTGCAGCTTGCCCAGTTTTGGAAATCAATCGAGTAGTATGGCACTGTCCATTTGCCTTGATGGAGATGCTAGGGATGCTTCAGAGGTGGAAGAACCCAGGTCGAACAACTTGATCATCTCCTTAGCAAACGCATTGAAGGTGGCACAGGCTGGAGTTTGCCTCTCAAACTCAGCCGTTCCCCAGAACCGAGCTCGACCCGTCAGGTGGGTGATGACATATCTGACTCTGGCCCCCCTCTGTAGTGAAGGTTCAGGGTTGCAGTGAGAAATTGACTCTGCAGCTTATCAGGAATGCTCGCATCTCTTTTGTGTCACCGTCAAACCGTTCGGGGTTTCTGATCTTGGGTTCCGGGGCGTCGCCGGAGCTTCGGGGGCCTGATTGTTGGGTCTTGGCAAGAGTGCTGCGGACGGGATGGGAGCAGACGGAGTTGCCGGGTGGTGAGCGCTTGGATCACCTGGGCCAGCTGCTGGTATTGTTGCTGGAACTGTTGGTGGAGCTGATTGGTGACATTGCATGTTTGATCAGCAGACATCCGGGTGACTTCCCCTTCAGCTTTTTCAAGACGGTCCAGGGCAGTGGGTTTGTGCGCTGGTTCCATGATGGTCAGTTCGGACTGTCAGGTATGAGACAGGAGAACCAGATACAATTCATGAACACCAGAAGGTTATATTTATTTTGATTAAGGGGAAAGAGGAAGTGGAGAGTGAGAGTTTGAGTGGACACAGAGAATCCAGTGGCAGGAGTGAGGTCTGTTAGAGGCTGAGTGGAGTGAGCAGCAACCGATATCAGCACAGGCTGGGGCTGGAGTTGGCAGGCACAGACCGAGTGTTCCGAGGCAGGAAAGCTGCCGTTATCGGGTCGAACAGGTCAGGTAAAACAAGTAAGAAATTAGTTTGAGGAAGGCCAACGGACAGGAACACACTGAATCACAGACAAACTGACACTGAATGTCTGGAGACCTGTGCCTTAAATGCACACACACTCAGCAGCTGCTAACAAAATGCAGGTGTCAGTGATTAGGAGTAATGAACAGGTGAGCTTGCTGATAAAGTAGAGTGCGAGTGTGAAGGGGGTGTGGCACCAAGCAGAGTGAGGTGGAATAATACCCAGTTGGTGGAGCAGGGAGCAGATTCATGACAGAAGGAACCCTTTCAATTGTACTTGGATTTAAATGGAATTATCCATGTTGTTGGCCAAGTCTACTGTACTGCCATGTAGTTTCTTTGTTGCTCTCTCTTTTTTTATGTCTTGTTCTCTCTCTCCATCATTGAACCAGGATTTGTAAGGGTTATTCCATCAGACTGCTAGAAAGGACGTGCCTTTGGACAACATGGAAGGTCTTTTCAGGAGCCATATTTGATAAGATGAGTAGGCACATGGTTTAATACATAAGACATGGGCTGATTATCAGCTTCAAATTAATAAAACAATAACTTCTGACTATTTAATCAGTCAAATGAAATGTTACTCCGCCCAAACTGACTACACAAAAAACCAGGATGCAGTGCCAGACAATAAACAACTACTCCCTTCCAGTCAGCTGAGGACCTTCTGTCACTATTAAATGGCCAAAGGAAGAGACGCAAGTTACAGTACTTGTACAAGGCACACATTACAATGTATGTGTTTCACTCCAAGTCCATCAATATGACATACTGAGTGGAAGGAGAGAGTAAACAAGAGCCACTATCCTGCATGAAACAACAATAATCTAGGTATACAGTACGTTTGGACGATGGAAGGGGAGGAAGAACTTAGAACTTGGGATGGCCCTGTCTTAAGTATGGCCCCTGTAGCACTAACTGGACATTGTGGTGGCCAACAAACTACAGGCGATAGCATTAATAATAGATTGTAGCAGTTACATGTGACTACAATATCAAGACAAAGGAATTCAAAAAGCTTAAAAAAGCTGTGCAGTCAAAAAGATTTAAAACATGTCCTTTTTTATTTTTATTTCAATTATCGTTGTGTTAAAAGTATCATGGCCATATAGCAGAGAATCAGAGTAATTTGGTTTTGTCAATGGTTTTTCGACAATGTAACAGATTGTTATTGTAACATTATCAACAATGCTGATTTAAAATATCTATTCTGCTATAAAAATCCAATTTTTGGCTGCTAAGTGAGAGTGGCCTCACTAGAATATGATAATGAAAGGAATGTGAAAATCTATAAATTGAGGGTAAAAATGTCTCACCATGATGTTACTGTCCTTTATGGAAGATTCAGCTCTACACACATTCTCTCCAACATAGTAAACCAGTGAAGCCGTAGCAATCTCAAAACAGTGAGGATTGGGTCCATCAGGAAGAAGAGAGAAGTCATGAGCTGGCTCAAGAGATAAGATTTCTGACAGAGGGATGTCCTGTAGACAGAGAATGATGTGCAGAAACAAAATTAAGTTTAGTTTAAAATATTAGGGAGAAATACAAAAATGTACTTGAGTTGAATACACAAATGAGAGCTCACATTTTTTCTACATTTGATGCTGCATACAGTGGTCGTATTGGTTGGCTTTAACATCCATGCAGTTGTAGAACACAACAGAATATTTTCAATTCTATATTAGACTAAATCAGCTTTTCTAAAAATGCACACAAGCTATGTCAAACTCCAGTCTTCAAGGATTGCTGTTGAGCGGGAATTCGATGTCCCCCTTCTTCATCACACCTTATTCCTATCAAGCCAATCAACTGGCCTATGTAAAGCCACATAATGTTTTTTAATAGATCCATATAATTAAAATCAGGTAAGTGGAAGCCAGAAGAGAACATAAACCTGCAGGACAGCATCCTTCAAGGCTTCAAAACCATGATTTACAGCTTCATGGAGGTAATGCTAAACTTAAAAAAACAAGATAAATCGAAGGAGACAGACTTTCTGATTCAGTTCACAGCTGGATTTTTTAAAGTACATTTTGTAACCTCCTGTTAAAGAGAAAATGGTATACAATTGGTTGACAAGAATTTCACTTGATCTGAAAAGTTTTTGGAGGTTTCATTGCATTCCAATGAATTTCCTAGTTGGCTCACCAATTTTTGGAAGTCTTTTCAAGTCTTAGTGTCTTAGTTGGAATTGACTTTTCCCTTATGAGCCAGAATCACCTTGCAGACGTTGCAAGCTAGAGGAAGAACTGTGGTTTGTGCATATGTGGCAAATGGTCTTCATGGAATCTTGTGATCTTGTGATCAAGAAAATACAAGCCAGTAATATGATGACTTTTCATCCTTCTGCCCTCAAATACAAAGACTCAAACAACAAAGCAAACTGCTTAAAGAACATGTCTTACCCTATAAAATTTATTTCCTGTTTCGCTTTGAAACAATGTGATGCATTTACTGTCCAACCGCCAGTAATGTCTTTTTCTCTGAAACATACAGATACACAGGAGGAAGAAACAGGTTAGCTGATAAAACATTGTACAAATTTGAAGAAAGTGTACAGGCAAGAAAATGGGTATGGGACAAGCTCATATGAAAAAATAAAAAATGACATGGATATCCTTATAACAACACAAAAATGTGTATTTAACAAGGTAAAAAAAAGTCACTATATCACTGGTATGGCATGGACATGGGGTGCGCAAGGAAAGTGTGGCCTTCTCACATTACACAGGCGTGTGTTCAATTTCCAAACCATTAAGGACTTTAAGGACTATTTCTTGTAATGTTTCATTGTGTGTCAATCTTACTTATTACTTTACTTCACATGAGGTACTCAATCTTTTATTGTCTTCTGTGTCATAATTACATATGAAATCTTAGGAACTCCATGAAGGTGTCTTCAGACTAATAAAAACAATATACAATGCATAACAAGATGTAGTGCCTTTTTTCACCCTTCATTCCTGATGTTCTTTTTAATCGAGTATCTGCCATGATAGGTTGCTGCCCCAAGTACTCCCAAATCCTGTATGATCATGTTATGTACTATGTATGTCTGTTGTCGGATCTTGGTCCAGTTGTTAATCTTTACACACTGCCCTGTGACTAACTAATCAAGAGACATGGCATAAACTTCCACAGTAGTGCTGATGATTCATAGCTCTGTATAACTCTGTTTCCTGATGACATTCACCTGACAGAGGACCTCATATTTAGATATAAAGACATGGATGGTAGAAACATTTTTTTAAACTCAACAAGAACAATACAATTCTCATCCTTGCTCTTGAAATGCACAGAGAGGAAAGACAGGGTGATTTCATGTAAGTTTTATTGCTCAGGCCAATGCATGCATTATCACTTGTAGAATAGCTTATTGCAATGCTTCTCTTCTCCTTTCTAGTCTTTCTAACTGAATATACACTATATTGCCAAAAGTATTTGCTCACCCATCCAAATTATCGGAATCAGGTGTTCCAATCACTTCCATGGCCACAGGTGTATAAATTCAAGCACCTAGGCATGCAGACTGTTTTTACAAACATTTGTGAAAGAATGGGTCGCTCTCAGGAGCTCAGTGAATTCCAGCGTGGAACTGTGATAGGATGCCACCTGTGCAACAAATCCAGTCGTGAAATTTCCTCGCTCCTAAATATTCCACAGTCAACTGTCAGCTGTATTATAAGAAAATGGAAGTGTTTGGGAACGACAGCAACTCAGCCACGAAGTGGTAGGCCACGTAAACTGACGGAGCGGGGTCAGCGGATGCTGACGCGCATAGTGCGAAGAGGTCGCCAACTTTCTGCAGAGTCAATCACTACAGACCTCCAAACTTCATGTGGCCTTCAGATTAGCTCAAGAACAGTGCGCAGAGAGCTTCATGGAATGGGTTTCCATGGTCGAGCAGCTGCATCCAAGCCATACATCACCAAGTGCAATGCAAAGCGTCGGATGCGGTGGTGTAAAGCACGCCGCCACTGGACTCTAGAGCAGTGGAGACGCGTTCTCTGGAGTGACGAATCGCGCTTCTCCATCTGGCAATCTGATGGACGGGTCTGGGTTTGGCGGTTGCCAGGAGAACGGTACTTGTCTGACTGCATTGTGCCAAGTGTAAAGTTTGGTGGAGGGGGGATTATGGTGTGGGGTTGTTTTTCAGGAGCTGGGCTTGGCCCCTTAGTTCCAGTGAAAGGAACTCTGAATGCTTCAGCATACCAAGACATTTTGGACAATTCCATGCTCCCAACTTTGTGGGAACAGTTTGGAGCTGGCCCCTTCCTCTTCCAACATGACTGTGCACCAGTGCACAAAGCAAGGTCCATAAAGACATGGATGACAGAGTCTGGTGTGGATGAACTTGACTGGCCTGCACAGAGTCCTGACCTCAACCCGATAGAACACCTTTGGGATGAATTAGAGCGGAGACTGAGAGCCAGGCCTTCTCGTCCAACATCAGTGTGCGACCTCACAAATGCGCTTCTGGAAGAATGGTCAAAAATTCCCATAAACACACTCCTAAACCTTGTGGACAGCCTTCCCAGAAGAGTTGAAGCTGTTCTAGCTGCAAAGGGTGGACCGACGTCATATTGAACCCTATGGATTAGGAACGGGATGTCACTTAAGCTCATATGTGAGTCAAGGCAGGTGAGCAAATACTTTTGGCAATATAGTGTATCCATTGCAGCATCAGCAAAACTCAGAAGTTTGTCTACTGATGAGGACCAGAAAGAAAGATCATATTGCTTCAGTTCACTTCAAGTCTCTGCATTTGATACCTGAGTGTTTCCACTTTGATTTTTTTATTTTTTTAATAAGGTGTTAAAGTATTCATCTGACTATATTTTGGTTTATTAGCCTCCTAGAGCTCTTAGGTAATTGGGGGCTGGTCTTCTGTTTATTGCAATCTTCTGTCTTCTGGGAACAAGATCAAATGGGGAAGCATAGCTTTTATGGTCCCTAGTTTATTGAAACTGCCTTCGTTAAGATTTTTGAGCTTGGAGTTTTGATATTTTTAAAAGAAAGCTTTAAACTTATCTTTTTGGTAAAGCGCTTAATTAAATCTGTTATTTGTATTAATTATCAGTATTTCATTTAAAATTTGTGTCATTCTTAATCTCTTTCGCTAAATTCAGTTAAATATCTTTATATTTTGTTTTACCTTTTATGTTATTACTTGCTGATTTAATATGTTTATAGTTTGAACTATTTATTAAATTATTAATACTGACTACATAGCATTTTTTGTTTCATTCTATTGTACTGGATTAATGTCCTATCCATCTTTACTCTTTTTATTCAATCTTCCAGTATTTTAGCTTCCACAATGCTGTCAGCAAGGGTTAACTGTTGTTGTATATTTTTACCTCAATTCTTAACTTTATCTTTGCTTGTGATTTCTTCTATGTAGTTTTAATGACATTAAGTTCTTCGTGTTAGAAGAACTTAACTCACCATTGGTATTTACGACCACAGAGCAGCTGAGATTGATAGATGATGTGATGTCACAGCAATAAATGGAAACCACATGGGGAATCATGTAAAGACTGAAAGGTACCAGGGTATCCTTGCTAGTGTAGTGAACCATCCAGCCTTCTTTCATCACATTGCTGCTCTTCCTCTTTGTGTGTTTAACAGACTGAACAACTCGCATCAGTGGAATGTTGTTACTTGTGGACGGGCTGTAAGAGGCAGAGTGTAGCACAGCCTTAAATGTTTGTTTATAATTGGAACTCTTGTGACTGTATTTGTTGTTTGGGTACCTGATGTCACGACTAGAGTCATCCAGGTCATTGTCACACAGATCACCGAGGTCACTGGGTCCTGTTTCTTGCAACAAGCTTCCACCTGAAGTTCGTACTTCATCCATGTCTTCAGGTTGGCTGCCACCACTGTCCAGATTATGGTCGTCAAGGCAGCTCTCCACCATGACAACATCTGACTCTGTTCCTGGACTCAGGAGCTCTACATGGTGATCACAGAAGAAACCCTTCTTAAAATAAGGACCACCGACTGCTTTTATGGCAGGACACCATAAAAAGTATTATCAAGTTTCTTCTTGGCTGATTTGTGGCAAAAGAAAACAACCTTTTCAATAGCTGATGCTGTTTTAATGCACACAGAAACTGCTTTAATACATTTAGTGCTCACTTTTATTTATGAGTTATACCAATAGTGGTTGAAAAAATAGCCAACAATATTCCAGGATTGTTTATTTTGAAACTTGCCTTCATTTTTGCAAACCTCTCCCAGGCAGTTGTTTGGGACCTTCAGAGCACATCTTTTATGGCAATTAAATTTACAATCTGAAAGACACAATGATAATTTGACCATTGACCAATGTGAGGTTCATTTTAACTGCTCATGTGCTGATGATGTAATAAGGTGATATTCTCAAATTGACTTTGTGTTAGTATAGATTTGTTCCTTTTTGTCCCCCCTTAAGAAAGTATGTTTTGGTCATTTTTAATTGAAAAGAAATAAATCTGTTGTGTTTTTTTTTTACCAACCAAATTAATTTGACAAGTAATCAATTTACTTTAATGAAAAAGTGAAATGTTAATTTACATAAATGTATCAGACTGTCTTAGAAAAAAAGAATTCTAGTTGTCCTTGCACACTTCAAAATTCAAGTTTTCAGAAATGTAATGGCAAAAGCTGTATTTGGGTTGTTTTGGTCTTTACAATTCTATGACTTTGACAATTCTAATCTATTCTAAGTGTCTGACTATTAAATCAACTTTCTTCCTAAAATTTTTACAATTATACAGTATATTAACAACATCTCTGTTGGTGTTAACCAATAGAGTAACTCTAAAAGTGTTGAAAGACAAAAAATGAGCATACCTTTGCACTGCAGCCCTTGCCTGAAGAGACCTTTGAGCAACTTTTTGCAGTGTTGGCAGATAGTAGGTCGGGTGTACGAGTGGATCAGAAATGTGTGGGGGACTTTAACCTTTGACAGCAGAATCTTGTCCAGCTCAATGGGACGACCAATATATGACTGGGAGCTGGATCGTCTTTCTCTGCCAGGGAAATAATCTAACTGGTTCTTTTGCTGTAAGGAGAAATAAACAAAAGACTAGTTGCTGGCTGACAGAAATATCCACTCTTACACTTCAAATAGTAAAATATTTAGGCATTGCAGACCAGTGCTTCCAATCTCACCTAAGTTATTCAAAAGTAGAATATTACACCTTCTAAAACTGGTTAAAAAAACAACAAAAAACAACAATTCCAGACTTTGTGCCTAACATTTTTGTCAAATAAAAATGGAATGTTCTGTTATTAAGAATTTACTATGAGGACGCTAATTTACTGACACCCTGGTGATAATAACAAAACCAAGGCTTTAACAATGATGAAGGTGAATTCAAACAGATTTGAAATCAACTTGGTTTGTGTTATCAAAGACTCTAGAACTTACCTCAATACCAGGACTAACTGGGGACTAGATAGCAATAAGCGTGAGAGAATAAAAGAAAATAAGATTATTAAGTTTCCAAAAAAGGTGTTTAAAATCTTTGCCATGTCCTAATATTCAACTGGACTGACCAGTAAAGCATCATCTGTGTAGTGTGGTGGTGAGGGCTCAGCAGAGAGGGGGCGGCCCATATTAATCAGTCCTCCAGTCAGGGATACATTCGATAGACGACGCCTTCTCATCCCACTGCAGTTGTTGGGAATCTTAAAGGCACAGCGTTTATGATAATTCAGACCACAACCTGGAAAGAAAAACAACATATACTTTAATCCGTTGTCACTCTTAAGCACGTGTGCGGCATTTAAACTTCTTGTGGAAAGTACAAAGCTGTCATACCTTCACATTTGAGCCCCTGTCGTACAAGTCCCCACAGCATTTCCCCACAGTGATCACAGAAAGTTGGAGCCCTATATGAGTGAACAAAAAGGCTATGTGGACGAATCTGGAAATCCTCTACCGTGGCCGATGCTGCGGGAGATCGGAGAATATTATATTACCGTACAGTAATTTTTCTACCAGGATAAATATGAACAGAAACTTTAATGAAAATGTTAAAACACATCTCTCCTAAACAGGGTTAAAGGCACAATTAAATTAGATATTCAATCCTATTTGAAACTGCAATTAGATAACTGGAACCACAAAATATAATTTTAAAAGAAATGAAAAATGTAGACATTACATACATTGATTGGTAATTTCGTAAGAGGCCCATGTCTCATATGCTAAGCTTTTATTTAGAATGCCACTCAGTTTGTTGTCTGGGTTTTTTGTCAATGGATAGGCCCAGGGTCTAAGGGCTTTTAATATACTGGCCTGTCACGTATGGATAAGATCATGTGTTTCTTGGAAACTCATGCCACATATGAACAAATCTATCTGGTTTTCCCATCACCTGGGACAGTTTTGTTAATGCAGATTTTTGAGTTTATTGAAAAAGGACTAGTTGTAATATTGACATGTTTACAGAGCTCTCTCTAAGTGTTCACTTTGTTTTCCCTGAGCCTTAGTTAGTATACTCTCAACCTGATTATGTAGTGTTCAGATGAAAATAAGCAATAGTCCCTCATCTCCGTTTCCTGTTCACATAGTAAATAAAGGCAACTTGTCGTCCTTTGCGTTGTTGCCATGTGAACTTTGTGTTGCTGTCTACCGAGTTTATGTGTGTTGTGAAGGCCTCCAATTCTTGAATTTAGATGTTGACACAGGTGTTGTACTTGAATCAGTGGCTAGGTACAGTTTCTTTGTTTAAGCTTAATGAGATGCCTTCCACTCCCGACCTACAAATATTACTAACAAATGATGTTACTAATTACTTGTTACCAAATTTGTTACTAATTTGTGACATTACAGACAACAGAGATGCTTTTTTCTATACAAACAATCATCACGTTTGAATTAGGAAGGGAGGCAGACATTCAAAAGTAAACAGAGCTGGTCAGGACTTCAGTTGCTTTCTTTAGTTAACGAGTTACCTTTCTGCAGCCATCAGTCATTAACAGGCTGTGTGGCTAATTGGGAAGTTTCAACTCAACATGTCAGTTCTTTGTGACACACAGTTACAATGCATTTTCACGCCCTTTGCATGATAGGTTCCAGCTCCTTCGCACTGGCCATTCTTTTGTGGTCCCTAAGGATAGCACAAAACAGTAGAGAAAGAGCATTGTACCACCGTTCACTGACTGTTTCGACCCTGAACCACAACAGCCTCCCTGAGGTGGAGTGACTTGTGGCCAAGTCACTGCCCATCCCCTCCTCCTGGCTTCCAGCTAACCTCCTCCCTCCTACTCCCTGACCAGCATGAGGCTTTTTCCGCTGCGTCCCCATCCTGCGAGCTACAACCTTGCTTCCCTCCCTCCCAATCCAATGGCTGTGAACTTTCTCCATACCGACTGGGCAGGGAACCCTCGACAACCGACCTCGACTGGGAACAACCTTGACTATCCTCCCTTCTCTCTGTTCTCATGCGAAAGGTCTTGATACTTTCCACTTTTCCTTTCAAAGGCCTGTTCATACCCCTCTTCTCATGGGACAGTCAGTTCAATAAGGATGATCTTCTTCGCTTCTTCCGACCACAAATACCACATCTGGCCTCAGGGATGTCTGGACAAACTGTGGGGACTTCAACCTTCCCCCCAGGGCAACCTTCATTTCCCAGGATTGGGCCTTTTGCAGTAGACTGGGTTTTGCTGTAAATGCGGTTAGTGGCTTTCCCCCTTCCCTTAAAAACTGGATTGATGTTGCCTTTGGATGTTTTTGCCATTTCTTCTTCCTCTCCTGCTCTAGGGTGATGGCAAGTGTCATGAGCACCTTGTCATGGCGCCACCTGTATCTTCCTTGGGCAAATGCAATTTTACACCCAGACAGGAAATGCCCTATGGTCCCTTTCTCCCCGCAGAGCTGGCACAGTGGGCTCTCAGATAGTCCCCACCTGTGCAAATTTGCTGGGGTCGGGAGTGTGTCATACACTGATCGCAGTAAGAAGGAAATACAAAACGGCTACAGCCTCCAAAGCTCTGCCCAAGTAATCTTACGCTTGGGGAGGTCCCACTTGGTCCAGGCTCCTTGGGAAGATAGCACACACCTTTGACCTTCGCCCTTCCTCCTCCAGACTTCTAACCTCCTCCTGAATCATCGCTCTTGTGTCCCTGGTTCCTGCCTTGCTCCACTGCTGGAAATGGGATGTTCCAAGACCCTGTTTTCCTGTGCATGGTGCCCCAATGATGTCACGGATTTGCAGCATGCTTTCCGCCTGTGTGACCGTTGACTCAGCTCCCCACTTGCGGCCAGATCTTGTGACGATCCCTGTGTGTCTGACTTGGTCATCGTGGTCTCTGTAGGTCTCTGTAGGTCATGATGACTCTGTACTTGGCAATTTTAAACTCCACCACCACGGATGTCAGACGAAGTTGAAGTTGTCCTGATCTTATGTACAGGCCTACTGAAGTGAAGCTTGGATGAATCCCCAGCCACTTCCGGAGATACTTGTTGACTTTCCTTGCCAACTTGCTCCCTTGCCAAGTTGTAGGTTAATGTTGTGAGAGTGTTAACTTTCTGCTCGGCGGTCCCAGCCAGTGTGGCTTCTAGAATCTTGTCGAGGTTTTGATCTAGTTGGTTCCATTCCTGGTTATCACTCATCTTGGGCCATTGTATTCGTTCCCTCACAGGGTGTGGTTGGCTCACTGGGTTGGAATCAGGTTCGACCCTCTGAGGTCTTGAGGTAACTCAGGTGCTAAGAGATCTCCAGTACTGTGGGGTTCGTCTTGCCTGAAATACTCCTGCTTCTCACCAAGTGTTACCACTGTGCGCTGCACCTGTGCACCCCCTTTTCCACAGACGGTTCGGCTCTGATGGATCTTGAGCCCTCTTAACTTCTTGCAGATTTTTCCGCAATGACACTTAACTTCCAATGTCTCTCCAGTTAGCGTTTGGTGGCAAAAAGCCACCAAATCTTTTATGCTATCATAATTCACCCTCTCGCTACATTCACTCCACGCTACGTTCAGCCGACATAATCCATAGAGGATTTCAGGCTTTAGGTAGTGCAAATGCAGAAAGAGGCTCTGAGATATGACAGGCAAGCAGGTACAAAGGGACAGGGGAGAGAGCAGAGAGAAACACGTCTGCACAAGCAGAGAGCCGGAAGATGAAGAAAGCTGGAAGAAGATTTCCGGAATACTTTTGCTTTAGAATAGAAATTCCACAACTGTTTGGCAAAACGAACAGGATCCCACGACTGATTTCTCTGGACCGGAAACTTGCAGTGCTTTGGCCAGCCTGGACGGATAGCGTCCAGCCTTAAATCTCCAAGGGCTTATGAAAGAGGACTGAGAGGTTGGGTTCTGGAGCACATGCTGGGATTGTGTACGGTCATGTGGAAGTGGTCTGAGGCAGTAAGAATGTATGTGCACAAAGTTAAAATTGGTTTAGAATAAAATAAAGTTTAAAATGCAATTAAACTGGTTCAAAATGTAATTGTTTTTAATTTATCCGTGGCTCCCTTGGGAAGTTTCTGGAGACTGGGCCAGGCTGAGATTAGTCTGCTAGAGCAGGTTCAGTACAGGAAGAGGCATATCTACTTGAGGTAAGTACAGGTGTTACTTTTTAGAGAAAAGTATACAGGACATCAGCAGTGTTGCATTTGCAGTGTCAAAGTGCAATGACTAGGCACACGTCTACACAGAGGCTGTGTTGAATCAAAGTCTTTGAGTCTTACTTGGGTGGGTGCTGCAAAATTCACTATGATCAGCTCAGGAGTGCAGCGTACAGTACTTTTGGAAATTATTACGAGCACAGGTACTTAGTGCATGTGGGGTTTACTTTTGAGAAAAGAGTAATGACACTGATATCAGTGCAAGGCAGTACTATTGTGGTAACAGTACAGGTACAGGTATTTAGAGTACCAGAAGCAAAATGCTCCAGTAGTACTTCAGAAAGTACTGAGAGTACCTCTTTGGCGACTTCTCTAGAGTGAGTAAGGAATATTCCAACAGCTGGTGTGCGAAGACGGGCAATGGCAAGTCTGATATCTGATGTCTGATGTAGATAGATGGCTTGGCATTGATGTGAGTCATTTTTCTGTCTGTGCAATCTTTATTTTTAAACACGCTCTGCACTGTCAGATATGCTGTCTTCTCTGAGGGTGATAGAAAAAAAACCTCTAGGCCATGACTGACTGACAAAAGGTTTAGATGGAGTGGGTGTTTTCCTGAGCCCTTGGTCTATGCTATACCTGAATAAAGATATGATGAAATGGATTTTTCTTTTAAAAAAGGTTTTATGTAACCAATTGATTTCAACAGAATAATTATATAATCCATCCCATGCCATCCATTTTAAACAGATTTTAATACTTAATAATCTTAATGTATGCAGTGTGCTAATTAATCTTATGGCACAATTAATAACTTTAAAACTTTAAAAAGTAAAATCACAACAGTCCCTGTCAGTGTTCTACAATTTTTAACATTTGTTAATATGACTACTGCATGTTGCTTTTTACATTCAAAATATTCAAAGTTTAGCTGTTTTAACTACTGTAATCATGATTTACTTTATTTTTTTTGCATTTTACTGAGCAACAGAAACTGAATATAGGTAAATATGTAGCAACCTACACAGCATTCCGCTCTACCAAGTAAATGTCTTTTTTTCTCTTTCATTTTCCATACTTACTTGCTCTATATTTGTTTGTGGAACTTTCACCAAAGCATCTCTGTCCTTCATCATCACATATTACCCTACTCACACCTTAGATTCTGCTAACATTGACATGCACTACTATGATATTGCTGCTGGTAGGTGTGCTTCTGCTGAACGTATCAGGATGTTTGTGGCATTAAAAGCGGCTTCACTAGTGTTTTTACTAGTGTCATCCATATTTCATCTAGTCGCTTTTCTAATATATTCTTCTCTGTCTTCCATGTGAGAGGTTTGGAAAAGCAGAGAGAGAAAATTTGAGTCAGTGTTTCTTTAATCTTCTGTTATTCTATCTTAGTCTTTTAAATGTTACATTACAAGTTTTGGTTTGTATACTTTGTGTGGCACATTGTGAGATTACTTTGGGTTTGTTTTTTCTGTTGTGCTTTCCAGCGTTGCTAGGAATACACAATGATACCTGGTAGTTTCTATAAGCTGTCTCAGAAAAATGGCATCAGGTTTTAATCGGTTTAACACGCAGCATGGAGTAGGCAGTGCTGGCAATGGGGGATGTCTTAGACTACATGTTGTTTGCTACCTCTCTCTTGGTAATTTTTTTTGATTAAGTTAGTCCATCTCAACCAATTGCCACATGGCCCGCTACTTCTGCGCTATGGTCGGATTCCTGGTATTGTGTGACAGGATGGTGATGCTAACACCTCTGGCTTGGTTGAGGCTGTGGCTGAACTTCCAGTTGGACAAATGCGGAGTCATCAGGAGGTGAGCAGCGAAAAGGAGTGAGGTGATGTGTGTTAGGTACGGGAATTTAGGGGGAAAAAGGTGATTTATTCAAAACAGGAGAGGTTGGAGGTGAGGGGAGTGAGACAGTTTTAAATCCAATGAGAAATATTATTAAAAACAGAGCAACTTAATACTTAAGACTTACTCATCTTGTGATCAGCAGAAAGACTCATAAAACAGATCTTGAAGGGGGAGAAAGTGAAATAGGTTTTAATGTTGATGTTTTTGGAATTGGAATATCTTTTTTTCTAATATCTCCTTCACAATGACTTATTTGAGAATTGGGATGTTTAGTGTTAACAAAGCCAGGGCAGGCAAAGAAAAGGACACTGTTTTTTGACACAGTGCAAACAAAAAAAACATTGATGTATTGTTTTTACAAGAAATCCATTGAGATGACAGCAATGACACAGCCTGGAATAAATAGTGGGGAGGTCAAATGTTTTTAATAGATCACAGCACAGAATGGAGGACTGGGCTTTCTTTTCTCCAGAATATACACTCCGTCATTGCTGCAGACTAAGCATATAGCTAAATGGAGACATTGTTTAATTCAAGTCAAGTTTGAGCATCACACTGTTGCAGAGTGGAAGTAGTATATGTGTGGGGAGGGAAGCACACAAACTAGAGACAGTACACATAGTCCCACTTGACATAGAGTAGGATTTCTTCAGCCAGACTAGATTATCTTTATTGTTTAAAACATTTAGTACCTGATCGTACTTCAGTTTTATGGAATGTTATTTAAAAGTATTTTACCCAAGAGCATATATTGACATTTTAATTAAATGTTAACATTTGATAAAATAATGAAAATAAGTTATTGCTAGGTAAATCTGAGATAAAAAGTCATGTCAGCAGTATACTCTCAGTGTTACACAGTATGCCTGTTGATCTTTTGAAGTCTTTGACACTGAGGTAGTAGAACTGGTAGTAGACAGTTAATACTTTCACACACACAGGATGACAAGAGGGATTTAAGGCAGCTTTCCACACAACAAATTGCTGTGGCGCATGAGATTTACAGCTGCTAACTGTAGATTATTTTGCCACCACTGAAAGCTGTTGAAACTGGTCTTCAACTTGAACAATTTGTTGATGTTGCCCCAATAGGTCTAGGTAAGGCTTTTTTTGCGCTTTGGGAATCTTGGGTTTGTATCCAGCTTGGACAGCTTTCAAATAAATTAAACTAAGTTCAAATACATTGAATAATATTCAAATACTGTCAACTAAATTAAACTAGATTTAAATTCAATAAACTTAAAATTAATTAAACTAAGTTCAAATAAATTGAAAAAGTTCAAATAAGTTAAACTAAATGCACATAAACTAAACTAAATTCAACTCAGAGAAAGCAGATGCAGCTCATTATCTCATTAAAATGTTTGTCAGATTCACATCTAGCTTGCATCTTGCTCAGAAGAAAAATGGAGCTGGAATCTTTTGGGCCACCACTTATCTCAGCCCAGTGAGTGCTGTCACCCACATGCGTGAGACTTTCCACTTAAGCTTGAAACAGCATGTTCTGGTGTATTCATTCAGTAGTTCAGCATTCTCCCAGCTTTTTTTGTAGGATCAGCTTTTCATTGTTATATTTCATGTTCAATGTACAATGAGATGCCTTTGAAGTTGCTTATTTTCAGAAAAGCTGCAGATATATTCAACATATTCACTAATGTATGGTTATATCAGCAGTACAACTGACAGCACCATTATAAAATGGATAATAGATAGGGTGGTCAGCTATTGCATTTCAAAGTCAAAGGCTTAAAAAAATGCAACTTGCCAACATTTTTAATGTAGTTTAGCAATTCCTGCCACGCCAGATATAGCCTTGCAGTGCAATTCCATATTAAAGATTGAAAAACAACCCATAACTTGGAAAAAAAATTAAAAGATGGAGACGTTTAAACCCAAACACTTACTTGAAATGGCAACTTAAAATGATTTCAAGACTAATGTCTGAAAACCCTTGGCCAGAGAAAAATAATACGATTTTTTTTTCTTTCACAGATGGCCAATTTCTGGCCATCTAATCTCACCTGAAAGTATGGCCTCTACAAGGTCTCCATCCTGGATCTGAGAGGCAGAATGCAGCAGCTGTAGGTTGTCTGATGTTTGGTCATGACGAAACAGCAGGATCTTATCATACATTCCATAGAAGCCACACTCGGGCAACTGATAGAGACAGGAAGACAAACTATCAGTCAAATGTGAGTGGTTATTTGTACATATACAGAGAAAGCTTTTCACTACAAAAGAAGATCTATGAAATAATAGAGTGATGAAGAATTAATCATGCAAATCTTCATGAAAAAAAACAGCATAAAAAACACAGTATGTTCCCGTCAACATCTGACTCATTCGCTTGGGTCCAGATTTTGTTCGAATGCCAAATGTTGTGACAAAAACTCAAAATCTAAGATTGCTTTTGATCTTAGTCGTCTTCAATCCCTTAGAGTTATGATACTTGCATGAAATTTAGTCTTCAGAAAGGAAAATGGGGATTGTTCTATTTCTGAACCACAATTAACTTTGTTGCCCCAGTATTGACATGTTTTTCTCATGATTCTAAACTGTAATCTATTTTTTTTATTTCTGTTCAACATGAGGATATGTTTTTATACCTTGCCACAAACGGCAAACGGACATAAAAAAAAAACTGCAGAGTAAGATTATTTCTGTACACGATTGGACTTGTTGAGGACTGAGTACAGAATGTAAAATAATAACAGAGTTCCCTGCAGTGCTCCTCTGATGCTGACCATCTTCCCAGATGTCCCCATACAACTCATTAACTATGGTCTATTTGGCAGTTGTTCTACAATCCAGGCTGTTGTGGATGTATTTTCCTGAAATGCCTTTTGTAAAAGTACAGGATAACCTGTTTTAAAAGCATTAAAGATTTAAGGTCATCTTCACCATGTTGCCTGTTTTCTGTGAATTCTGAAGCTGTTTGATTACTTTCTTAGGTGAACTAATAACAGTCTTGTTCATTCCTAACCTGATTAATTTGTATGCAGTTCTAATGTAGATTGATATCCGGCATTACAACGACACATGCTGTCTCTCTGTTATCTTCTTCGAGCTACTTTTGAGCATTCCTAAATATTCTCTTTTTGTACCTCCCAAACAGCTTTTTCCCCATATTCAATCCCAGCACTAGTGACCTTTGGAATAAATCCTTATGTTTTGCCCAGATTTCATTGGAGCACCAGTATAAAAGTGATTAAAGACAAGGGAATACTCTTAATGAGGGAAATATTTAGTGTAACCACGAGTTTAATAAAGTATTCAATTCAATTCAATTCAATCGTATTTATATAGCACCACATCACAACAACAGTTGTCTCCCAGCGCTTTCCAAACAGAGCAAGTCAGACCCTACTCGGAAGTTAATTACAGAAACCCAACAATTCCCACCATGAGCAAGCACTAGGCGACACAGGCAAGGAAAAACTTCCTTTTAACAGGCAGAAACCTCGAGCAGAACCATGGCTCAGGGTGGGCGGGTAGTGGTGAATTTAATCATATCATTTGCATTTGATAACTTCACAGATGGCACTCCTCCATTGCATCTTGGAATGCACAAAGTTTTCTTTATAGATTTAGGTACAAAACTGTAAATAAAGGTATTCCAAGTTATGATCTTTTTGAGTTCTTTCATAATCTACATAAGATATCTAGAAAGTGAAAAGCATGTCAGTAAGAATCAGCAAACTGTTTTTCAATCATCCCTTCATTACTCCCATAGGTTGGATTGTGGCCGCAACAGGTTTACGAGAGAAACCAAGGCATCCCTCTACCCAGCCACTCTCCAGTTTCTTATAGGGGATCCCAAGCTGTTTTCAACTAGATACAGAAACCCCTCAGTGGTGTATATAGGTTTACTCTGGCGTTTCCTTCCTGTCAGACCTGCCCAGTGAAACTCCAAAGGAAGGCAACCATGAGGAATCCTAACTTAATACCCACATCACCTGAGCTGTCTCTGTTTACTGGCCACAAGAGCATAAAACAATACATGGACAACAATGATGACACCACGACATAAAATGGTGTGCAATTCATGTCTTGAGGATGTACTCCCTCAAAACATAAAGTAGTCAAACCACAGATTGTCCCATTGTTAGGTGACTGCTATTCCTGCTACAGCTGCCTCCTGTTGGTTGTCACAAGTTCACAGGCCAATAATTCCTTAATTTTTTATCTCAGTAATGACTCCCAGGAAATAGGTGAAACAGTTGGATGATCATCAGAAAAATCATCTTATAGATATCCAAAAATATGAATAGCAGAGTGTGGGACTGTCATTGTATGAAGTCCATGCAAGTAAAGTAACATGATGAGAAAAATGCTTTGGTGTTGTTAAAGGCATATAAAACATATAGAGCTATTTGTATAAGTGCTGGACAAATATTCAGCGGAATCCCAAAGACTGCTGTATTTAACTCATGGTCATTGAAATAGTTTCTGTTTGGGGTTTATGATATTGAGATTCATTGTTCATTGTCTTTCAAAACGTCAAAGACAGGAAACTTTACTTAATAGCTGTTGTTTATATGTAACTATTGCATAAGGATACCTTGAGAGTGAAATGGTGTGGTGTTTGTACCGTTACACATAAATCACATGTGCAACATGGCAAAGACCAATTATCTAAATGTTTAACAGCCAATTTGAAAGGTTAGAGGGCAGTGGCTAAGTTAAAATGGCAAGAACTGACTGCACTATACAACAATTTATTGAGCAACTATATTATACATAGTTTTTATTTTTTTCTGTTTAAAAAACAATCATTTCTAGCTTCATCCTAGGCTTGATCTGTTTTCCAGTGACTCTCAATGGTCATTCTCTTCTACTGCACCTTTTTTTTCCTAAAGGTTTTATTGACTTAAACATTATGGAGGGCTTATTATTTTCTTTTTGGGTCTTGAGCAGGCTATTTTCCCCTGTTTGGTCATTGATAGACAAAGCTGTATCACAGTTCTGTTCTTCGTGTGTAGCCCCTTTCATATCCTTTCCCTTTTCAAGATATTTGATGTGTGTATGCGTATGTCAAGGGTTCCTTTTAAACATACTACTTTAAAAAAAAGACCAATTTTAGTTTTCCGAAGAATGTTTACATCTCTTTTAAACATACTTCCATATTCTATATTTTACCTATTCGTGCTCCCTTTTCATCAACATGAATAGTTTTCGCTCTCCCTTCAAACAAATGTATCATCATTGTACATTATACTCCTTTATGTCAGCTAGTGTAGCTGCTGGTCATTTTCTAACATGTAATGTCAAATATGTCCTGATTTAACTATTCTAAATGCACAAGGGCTGTGGCATAGCTCACAGTCTGTGTTTGACCACCTCTTGGCTTTAATACCCATGCACAAACTTTTTTATTCTCAAAATCAATAACCTGAATAACCTATCTTTTTTAACAAATAAGTTGCATTTCAAGCTGAGGGACAATATGTAGGAGATTTTTTGGTTAGCACTATCACTTCACAGCTAGGGGGTTCAACTTCAAACCCCATCTGGTTCCTTTCTGAATGGAGTTTGAATGTCCTCTTTGTATGTATGTGACTACTCCAGCTTCCCCCCTACCAACATAACAATTATTGGTCTGTCTTATGACAAATTCAATTTTATTAAACACATACTGGTAATACGTATTGTACATGCACCTCCCAGAACAATACCTGTAACACAGCACTTTTTCTTATTTTTATAAAGTAGTCTACCATAAAAATTCATTAATCTTCCTCCAGCGCCCTAAAACCATGAAAAGGTTGTCTTCTTCAGTTTCCAAATTTAACCTCAGAATAACTTTGTCTCTCACTTCCGGTCTCTCTTTTGGTATTGTGCTTTGTTCTTGAAATTTGCGTGCTTGGTGAAAGACATCATTTGTAGAACAATAATCGAAAAATGACTGGCCAACATCCTGACATGAAAAGTGTCTTTCATTGTCTACCTCAGACATCGGTCGAATTACAACACTCTATTCGCCCTGTTAATCTCATAGCATTGAGCGGCCAAACACTGTGTTAACTTGTTCCCCCCTTTCTCCATTGTCACAGATGACAAGAACAAATTTTCTTTCTCTGCTTTAAAAAAAAAAATCTATTTCCCTATTCTTCCTTTCTTTAATTAAAAAACTACCCTCTTTGCTAAGTTCTGTTCTGTTAGTGAACTAAACTTAGCGCAGGTCTGACAGATGCTTCAGTGGGTGGGACTTTCTAGGAGTCTGGCAGTCTAATTTCTCTTGAAGTTTATAATGTCAGGGCTGAAGGAATTTTATTCGGTTCTTGCCACTTCGAGAACAACAAATTTCTTGGTTCTCGCGGAGTGTGTAACACTCTTAAATGTTTTAGCAACAAATAGCTCATTAAAAAATGCAATACATACTGTATATTAGCTGCATCGTAGTATCAGTTGCAGTGTTCAAAGCATGAGAAAACGTCACAGCTTATAGTCCACTATTTACTGAAACCCTTTTTTTACTGTTTTCAGTTTCAATTTAGGTCTCAATAGTGATAGAATTTGGCCACTTATTCCATAAAATTACCAATTATTTGAACTTTTTTCCCCTTAAGACTGAATGGAAAGACTTCAGATAATGGTTGGTCTGTAAACATAAAAGGTAAAGAACTTAACACGTTGATGGAATTATTAACTTTTTCTTTCATTAAAATCTTTCTTTCGAGGAGAAATTGCAAAGCATCTTTGCTGTGAATAATACATTTCAGTTGGACATTATGAATGTTAGCAACTAAGAAGTTCGAAAACAAGAGGCTTTCATACTATCTTAATTCATTAAATAATTTTACTCCCCTCTACTGAAGCTTTTCAGTCTTTTAATTCCTTGCCAGATGCTTACTGTATGTTACTGCCTCTGATTTAAGTTGCTTTATTATCGTTGATATTTCTAGGGTTTTAGTTTTCTCCAAGTCTTAATGCCCATTTTTTGTATCGGCTCGGAAACCCTTTGTGTTATTCTTTATAATAACCCTTTGATTCTGTGAGTTCCTAAGTTCCCCATGTGTTCCTTCCCTGGCTCTGCTTGTGGATTCATCCCCTCACCCCCAGCAACAGAACAGAAGGATCTGCACAAGAGGGAATTAAGGGAAGGAAAGTTGGTAGAGATGCAGGAAGTGAAGAATAGCACCATAATAAAACACAGGAAACTAATGCACAGGGAAATGGACCAAGGAAGTGAACAAGCAAAGAAAAAAACTAAAAACTGATGGAAAACTATTTAAAATGGAATCAGAACAAAGGAGACAAATGCACAAATCTTATCAAAAACCATAAATAAACAGAAAATGCAAAACTCATGACAGTAGTACACAATGTATGCTGATTTTTTCCTTGTATTTTAGTTTATAGTTAACACTTGTCAGAAATATTTGGATTATTTAAAATAGAATAAATCTTTATTTTTCTTTTAAACTTTTCAAAGGGAAAATTACAGAAATCGGACAAAAGATCAACAACAAATATTTATGTACAGATCAGGATTTATCCTTGGCGTTCATTTTCACTCTTCCATTTGATTCAAAGACCTTTTCATTATGTTTTTACCACTGAACTCATTTTTATCTTACACTGAAACCGTGAATTCAATTCTTATTTTTAGATTTGAAACTGAATTATAATCTGTTATCACAATGCTTGAAGACAATAAAACTGTTGGATGGATACAAAATATGTAAAAAAAGAAGCAAACATTGTGAGAAGAGCATACATCAAATTGAAAAAAACATATTCAGTATTTAATCCCTCACCTTCCTCACAATTCACCCTTTCAAGTATATACTTCATAGATACATATTCAATTTTGCTGTCACCACAGCAATGGTGCTGCTCTTGTTGTCATGGAGACAAAAATCCAAGGCTGACTCCTTTTCATCTTTCCAGTCTCTTTTCTATATTCAGCTTCAATATATTCTGTGCTGGACTTACTGTACTGCATTTTGAACTGTACATTGCCCTGAAAAGCTTTCTAAGTGGTCGTAACTGCAGTTCGTTAAATCTGAACACATTTAGCAGGTATAATTAATATATATCCTAAATTCTGATGCCACTAACCAACCCATTTCTTCCACTAGCAGTTCAAGCGGATTTAAAATAAAAAAAATCGAGAAAATAGTATTTCCATTTTTTGTGAAGAATTTCTCATCAGGTCACCCGTTTGCCTAAATAGCTTTTATATAAACTTTTTTCCCAGAAATATATTTCTGTCCAGGTACCACTTTTTCTTTGCACGATAGAACTACCACTTACTGTTTATTCTACGACTATTCTGCATTTGTGGAGGGCATGGTGAACTGCAATCGGGAGTTCCACCAGCTATTGATCAAAAGATATGTCTGATAAGACTGTCAGTTCAGAAATACAAATATGCCTTCCATCTGAAAAGATAACAAAAAAAGCCACAGACTCACTGGCACACAGATGAACACTGGGATGTTTGGAACTGTACAACTTCAGCAAGACTAAATATGCTTAAACAACAAGATATTCCTGTGGACTTGGTTTGATAGGAATGATTAAGGTTTTCACACCCTTTGATGTGTTTGATGTTTCTTTTCACATTGCACTTTAAAATAGACAAAACTGCTTGTATATACAGTTATTACAGCCTCTTACAGCTACATGAGCTATTGCCCAAAGCAAGCACCGACAAGGAAAGAGAGATGCAAGAAGATAACAAGGTTCACTGATTGGCCAGGATCTAAAATCGAAATATATCCACTTCACCCAGTCTGCTTGAACAAAAACAAACTGTGGAGCAAAACCATATTCTTATTCTAACTCTTTGGGTTTCTGCTTTTACTTTGTTTAAACCTAGCTGCTTTTTCAAAAGTAGCCACACATTTTGAGCAGATGCTGATGATTTATCCAGGATATTGCTCTGGACAAATGTCGCAGTACCAAAACACACTGTAAAGAGTTTTTTTTTTGTTTTTTTATTAAAATCATCGAGAGAGGTATGGATACTGGTTTCAGAAGTGAGCCATCATTATTAATGTGCTCTTTATGGACAGCAACATGCTGTATGCCAGGACTAAGTAAGACATCGACTCACTTATAAATAACACCAGGATATACAGCAAGAATTTCAGGATGTCATTTGGACTTGATCAATGTGGCCATATGAGACCAAAGAAAGGGATGATAATCATGATTTAATGTACTGTGCTAGCAGGGTGCACCATAGCAGATGGTTAGGAGAGCTAAAAACTTACAAAGCTACATTAGACTTCCACTTCCAAATTGCAACCATACATGAAAGTCAACTACAACCAAATTTATGCCATCAACACATACACCTTAGTAGTCATGAGTTACCGTGCATGCATAATAACCTGACCAAAGGAAGGAATGAGGCCAAGGGCCAGTGACCACCACAGTCAAAATCCAGGATATATATAATACATACTGACTTGGCCCCACCCTTCTTTCTTATTCAATATCTAGATATAAAGTTCACAAATGGAAGGGTGATTCCATGGACAAAACAATATTTTACAAGCTCAGGTAATCTTACACAGGCGTTGAAGTTTTGGAGTTCTCTGCAGTATCTTAGATGTTTCTAGAACTGAGCTCTTCTGGACCAAGATCTATAAGGTTGTCACTAGGATCTTTTTGAGCCACTCTCACAGCCTGAAGGACTCAGCCACAAGTGCTCATCACCACTGGTATTGCTCTCTAAGTATTTTTTAATATGTCGCAGGATGGTAGCAAACGGGAGTAGGTCTGACTATACTTTTAAAAATTCAGTTGACCTTTTTGAAAGCAATCACTGCAAGACTATTTTTTCAAGAAACATTTGTCATGTTAGGTTGGAGACTATACTGCTCAGGTTATTTATGTACTTTGGACTCTTTCAAGACCTTTAATGATTAATATATGTTGATCTCATCAGTAGACAACTCTCAATGATTATGATGAAAAAGCTCTCTGAAATTAAGATAATCATTCAAATAAAATGCAAAATCCCAAAGGAGTTCACAAGGAAGAGAAGTGGATGCAGGGCAGGAGCGAGGCAGTGATAAAAAAAGGGGATCTAAACTGTTTATATAAACTGACAAAATTAATTAATTTATGTATTAGTCATTGCACAAGTACACCAAAATTGAAATAGAAAAATTCATGGTGCATGAAACAATCATAAAAAACCCAGATTAATAGATAACTACAAAAAAAAACAGTATTAGAAGAACTCGACTTCTCGCAGTATTAAACAATACTTAGGTGTCCAATCAAAGTATAGACATTATGTGTGAAGTGAAGGTGCTTGCACAGAGTTCAGTGTACGTATGGCTTTGTAGTAGAAACTGCTCTTGGGTGCCCTGTACTGTCTCGCAGATGGCAATAGTTCTAACAGATGATGTACAGGGTAGGAGGGGCCTCTAACGGTATCAATTGCCTTCCTGAGGCAGTGACGGTTTCTCCCGTGAAGACAGTAGACAGCTGATAATCTTCTAGACTTTTCAAAGCATTTCATTATAATGGGAGTGCCACCAAGCGGTGGTCGTTCAAACCATCGATCATGTTCTCAACAAACACAATCAGAAATTAAAACGAAAATGGACAAGCTCGGTGCAAAGCTTGACGCAAACAGGGTCTTAGAAAGAGTACAGTACAGTATTACATGCTTCACTCAGACATGGCTTTCTGTACACTACTTAAAGACTGTGCATGCACACCACAGAAAGAAATACAGCCGAAAGCTAAAGCGAGGTGGAATTGCAGTGCTTTGTAACCCCTGTTGGTGTCATCCTGGACATGTCACTGTGAAGGAGAAGATCTACATAAGAGACATCAATATGTTAGCAGCGAGCTTCCGTCCATATTATTTACACAGAGTTTCTTCTGTTACTCTATCATACCTGGTACCACTGCAGTCACAGCCTGTGACGTCATCAGCTCCATGAGGCTACTGACACAAGGAAAATTTGCCCAGAAAAACTATGCCAGATTCTCCAGCACATTTTCAACAGTTAGATGATAGATGGCCTGAGTCAGCAATAATTTCTTTTTCAGTGGAAAACATTGTGGCAGTCTTGCCACCGTGGGTGCCCCGACAGAGTTACTTGAGACCAAGGGGGTTGTTCTGACAGGGTTTATTTGGAGCGTGTGTGCCTCACGCACACACACTCTCACACACACGCATACACTCATGAACGCCCGGCTAAGGCTCGTTGTTTCGGTGGCTGTTCCTGCTCAGTTCCGAGCTGGTCGATTGTCCTGCTCCAGCTCTCCTCCAAACCAATCCTCCCCAGGTCCAGCACGCTACTCTTTTTACAGAGGGGAGAGTGATTAGCCAACCGGTTCCAGGTGTGCCTAATCATCTCCCCTGGCACTGCTCACCTGAGCCTCCTCCACCCCTCCCCCCTGCAGCTGAGCGCCACGCCCCCTCCACAAACATCCTTCCTCGTTCTAGTTTCTTAAAAAAAAAAGTGACTACCGTTGTCCCTCGCACCTCAGATTATGAAAGTCCTTCAGAGACTGCTATTGGCCCACATGAATAAGCAAGTGAACATATTTAAGGACCCATTACAGTTTGCATATCGTAATGGACTTGGACTTGAAGACACCATCATTTGCATGCTTCAAAGAGCCCATTCACCTGGACCAATCAGGCAGTACTTTGACGATCACGTTCTTTGATTCCTCAAGTGCTTTTGATACAATCCAGTCTACACTGCAAAAGTGTGAATCTCCATTGTGGCAGTTCAGCCACCGTGGGTGCCTCGACAGAATACTCCAAGACCTGTACTGTCGGGGTCCAGGGGCGTTTGTTTGTTTTGTTGTTTTGTTTTTGTTGGCCTCACTGGTGGCCACCAGGGAGCGCCGGGAGCGGTGCACTGGGTAGGCGTGCCCATGGATCCGCGCACCGGGCTGGCATCATCTCATCACCTCCCGGAGTTTAAAGAAGCTGCCTGCCAGCACTCCGACGCCGGAGTGTTTTACCTACATGGTACCCGACCCCCTCAGCGCTAGGCTTCTGAGTCAGTTTTTTCCCTCGTGGGTAATTCTTCGTTGTCCTCAGGTGTCGTTTTTGTTGGATGCCTGAGTCCCGCGTTTCAGTCAATCCAGCTGATCACCTGACTACCCAGCGATCAGCGGGGGGGGAACATCGGACCTTCTCCACCCCCGTCGAGACGGTGCTTGCCTGTCCGCCCTCCAACGCAGTCTCCTCGCTTAGGACCCCTTTTCTGCCTGGAACCACAGACGCCTTCCCCGAATCCTATTCCTTCATCGTTCCTAAGTAAGAGCCGATCCTCCCCTCTCAACCGCAGAAATTCCCACCGGACTTGAACTCACCATCTCCACTGGTGGTCCCGCAGTAACCGCTGTTTTCCCCTTTCCCTCCCCGAAGACCCCCTTCATCACGCCGATCGTTGTGGATTTGCAATAAATATCTTTAACTGATTTTCGTTCTATTTTGGTGTTCTGCATGTGGGCAAGACACGTTAACCCAAACATGACATGTACTTTGTCGGAGTACACTTTATTGATGAACACACCCGACCGGCTTTGGGGTTCAATGGTTGTTGTCGTTCTGCTCTTGGTTGGTTCTGTCTCCAGTCCTCTTTTCAGGTCCAGAACGCTACAAGGGAAGAGTGATTAGCCATCTGATTCCAGGTGTGCTAATCACCTCCCTTGGCACTGCTCCCCTGAACCTTCCCCACACCTCCCCTCCTGCAGCTGAGCGCCATGCCCTCTCCTCATCCATCAATGCAATGTGGATATCTTAACAACCACTTACATTTATGACTACCTAACAAACAGACCACAGTGTATGAGACCGAGGGATTGTGTGTTTGAGATGGTGGCTAGCAACATAGGAACATCACAAGGAACTGTACTTGCATCGTTCTTTTTCAGACTGTTCCCCTAGGATTTCTAACAATGTAACTCCTGTAATCTGCAGGACTCAGATTACTGCAGGACTTCTGTTGACTCCACAGTTGTGGGGTGTATCCGTAATAGACAAGAGGCTGAGCACAGTAAACTGGTTTGTCAGTTTGTGAGATGGTGCCGAAACAATCTGCTTATCCTAAACACCAGCAAAACAAAAGAGAGGATTCTTGACTTAAGGACGAAACTGGAATACACAAAGCACTGTAAACATCCTGGGAGAAGAGATGGGGGTGGTGGAAGATTACAAGTACCTCGGAGAAAAGCAGGATAAAAGGATAAAGCAGACAAAGTCAAAGGCTGCACCAAAATGTTTATTATATTCTATAAGTCTGCTGTGGAAGACTTAAAGATATTAAACAAACTAATCAAGAACGCTGCTTCTGTGCTGGAGATATATGTTTGTAGAAGATAGATCTGATTGTCTAGAAAAAAATGGTCCAAAAGCTGCTGAATATCATGGAGAATTCATCATATCCTCCACACAAAACACTGTGTTCAGTGTGATGCTTCGGAAAATCCAGCTCAAGACAGAAAGGCACAAGATAATTTCTGTTATCAATCATTACTCTCAAAAGAGCAAGATAGAGGGAGTCGATAAAGGTGGTTAAAAATTAAGCAAAAAATAAATAAAGATTAATAAACAAACTCAAAACCAGGCTACATGAACAGAAAGCAAAATATGTAACAATGATACTGACAAAACACACATCTGTTCATCATTTTCCACAATCAGAAGAGAGTATGTGCGTGTGTTTGTCTAATAATGACCCTGAGAAGGACACTTCACAGTTGCCAGGCAACAAAGAGAGACCAATGCTGACTGATACACAGGACACACAGTTCCATAATCTCAGATAGATGATTGAGGTGTTTATTGCATTGTAGTCTGTATGTGAGGTTCAGAAAGAAGGGAAAAATGAAACCCACACTCTTATTGTGGTCTTGAGTTTCACATCACTGTTAAAGTTTTTTGTTGTATTTTTTTTGTTTTGTTTTTTGCTGTTTTGTTGTACTCTTTCCATTTTGGAATCTGGAAAATACACATTTCAAATTATTATTCAGCTCATTATCAATGGACCAGCTGTGGCTCAAGCATTAGAGGAGCTACTGGCCGATGTCTGGGTCTGTGGTTTGATGTCAGACTACATCTCTGAGTTTCTTTGAGAAAGACATGTGACATTGCAGTCGCATAACGTTCTGTGTCCTGTTTATGCCAGTCCCAGGCCCAGATAAACGTGAGGGTTGCCACTTCTAACCCAAACAGCACTTTTTTTCTTTATAATATGTTGAGTTAACTGTCAAATCTGGGGATCAAACATCTGAGGACCTTAATTCTCTACACTATCCCTGCTCTGATGGGGTCCCATGCATGCCATGCATGCCATGCCCAGGAACATCTGGAAAAAAATAAGGATATTGAAGGAGTATATTTCAGTCTCCCGAAGTAGTCAGGACTTATAGTACACCATTAGGTTAAAAAACTAGACCGCAAGACAACTACTTGTACTTTTTGAGGATAGCAATTGAGGTCTCATGCAGTAAACAGTCCACATATATAGTATTTATTCATGACTGTAGGGTACATTAATAAGAGAAAGGTAAATTAAAGTAAAGGAAAGTAAAAATGGTAAAACAGGAGTTGTTATTTGAAGTTATAATTAATTGAATAGATTAATCTAATGGCCATTGTTCACTATTCTTGAGCAAAAAACTAAAATGCTTAGGTGGATTTGTGCATTTCTAGTTGTAATACTCAACATATTTAGATCATTCGAACTTTTTAGTTATGCTTATATTTTTGATAACCTCTTCAAATTAAGAAGAAACGTACCCTTCTAATTACCCTCTCCTAAAGGCAGATCCCTATTTAAGTTTAATTGGGTTTGATCATCACACATGTAGAGCCAATAATGACTACCTGTCTAAGTCAAAACTGGTCCAGTTTTACACCTTTGAAATTGGATACAGGACTGCCACCAGTGGTACAAACCTGCCTTTTAAGAGGTGCAAACTTCAAGAGTAGAAATAAATACCAACCAGAAAAAGCAGTACCTTTGAAGACACCACCCAAATAAAAAGCCTTTGCATCATTAAAGTAAAATGTAAGTGCTTATTTTTCCTTTAAGCAGGGGAGCAGATGGGATTTTTTAAATGGGGGGACCAAGTTGTTAACAAATGATTTCAACTCACTAAGTTATTTTTGAGTAATTTGCGTACTACCACTTAAATAGTTACTTTCTAATAACATATTCAGAATTATTTTGCAATAAAAAGTATTGAAAAAATTATTAGAAATCCTGATGTTTAAACAGAAAACAACAATGAATATTGGTATACAAAGGCCTTGTGATAAACACAGCCATGCATAATGAAACTATCTGGAATACCAATCATCACACTTTATGCAAAATATGTTTTATGTAAACTTTTTTTGCTTTTGAACACAGAAGTGGAAACCACAAAATATTTTTAGGAATAAACTAAATAAATAAACAATAGTGCAGGTAAACAAATGTATTTACTAGAAGCAAACTGAATGAGTAATATATGGCTCTGTCCTTTGTCTCTTAGCTGTCTGCCGCTACTCCAAACACCTGAAAGTAAAATCACGATGTCCCACAGTTCTACAAGACTGCACTTACTACAAGTAAGGAATCCCATTTTCTACCTTTTTCTTTGAAACTCAGGTAAAATATCTAATAGCATATGCTACTCTTTCATACATGTCGGTCTGCTGTCTCTCTCTCACCATGAATCTTTACCTCAAGCCCTTAACAAGAATACATAGAGTATCAGAATATGACATACAAAAGTATCTGTTAAGGTTTTTATCACACAGAAAGATTTTTACCAACCGATTTACAGATTTATGTACACTCATAAACAGACAAATCTATTTATAGCATAACATAATTCATAACCTTTTTTTAAAACAATTTTCAACACTTTACCTCAACCCAGTACTGTCTCGTTTTTCTATCTCTTTTGTGTGGCTGCATTGCAAATCCTAAACATAAAAAATGGTATATTGGTCACTAAGCAGTACCATTTTACCAAATAAATATGAATTGCTTCCATGGCCTAAGTAATCTAGACTATCACTCTCCGGATAAGACATCATAGCACATAATATCGAATGTAATGTCTTACACGTTGATAAATAGTCATGATTAGGTGTTACCAGTGTGTTTTCTGAATTACTAACACTGACGTCATTCATTAAAAAAAAGAAGGAAAAAAAGCCCTGCAGCTGTTCCAGCCTTTTCTTTGGTGAGACAAATGGCAAAGTTAGCAGTCAAATAATGGACCAGCAGCCTTCCTAAGATTATATGTAAATTCAAAAGATATGTTTTTTTAAATATTAATGTAAACAAACAACAAAATATTATAAACAAGTCACACTGCCTCCAGACTGTTATACCTCATTCAGAAGTTTAATTCAAAATTAAAGCTGAGCTCTTAATGCTGCAGAGTAAATTCTTCAAAGTAACGCAACATCAATCATTGGTTTCCTGTTTTAACATTATTAGTTTTGTCTCCACCTTTGACCAGGTTTACATAATTATGAATATCTGATAAATTGAAGTATACACATATTTATGATTCAGACTTAGTTCTTACTAATAACTTGGCTCTTAAGGGGCAATTACTTGACATTTGACAGTGACTGACTACCTGCAGCCTCTATATAGTTTCCATTTGTATAGATGTGGCCATTAGTTCTTTATGAAGGAATAGAGTACATTTATGGGACCTATAAAGAGGCAAACCAAAACTACTTGAGAATAATAGAAGCATACCATACTTAGCATGACCCCAAGTAAAAAGTGTGCAAAGAGAACTTGGGGACCAATTGGGTTAGTGTTAGATTTAGCATTTTCAAGCGTCAGCAACATCTAAAAGGAAGAACACCACAAGTTTATAACATACAGAAGCCTGAGGGAGGAAGCTGAAAGGATGTAAGAAGTGGAGGCAACTATAAGGCTAGTGTTAACTGAAGGGCAGTGGCAGTTGAACTGGGGGAGTGAATAGATGACAAACATGTACTAATAGAATAGCAAATTATTTTCATAACCAAGGTTTCGACTTTACATGGGGGGATTTATTTTCTATCAAGATTGTTTTTGCTTCCATTGAAATATAGGAGTTTAATTAGATTTTGAGATTGTTTCTGTGAAAACAATTTAGATATTAGTGATTCATCAATTAATTTTTGGCTAGACTTCCTAGACTAGACTAGATTTGTTTCATGTGCAAATATTTATGAAACAGGTGAAGAAATAGTTAAACACATCGCATATAACAAGCAGGAGATGAAGGGAAAAAGCTGGTAGTCACAATAAGCTAGCAGAACAAAGAAAAAATAAAAGAAAGTCGTGAGTGTCAAACCACCAAGAATCCCAGAAAATAGGTGATGGTGCAGGTGATATAGGCTGTGACGGTATATAAATCCAATATTGACAGTGTGTCAATATAGCAGTGTAAATATATTAGGTGAGACAATTAAAGTTTGTAATTTCACAGAGCATAAGAATAGAAGTGTTATGAAGCAATCCACTACTTTCACTGCTACACTGCAATATAATTATATAGTATTTATTCATATAGGAGGAGGAGGAAAATAAAGAAGCTTCTAGCCACCATTGATAAGGCCAGCCACTCCATCACAGCACAGAGGAGCTTGTTAAGCAGAAAGTTGGGATCACTGTTCTGCACAAGGGATTTTCGCAGGAAATCCTTCCTACCTAAGGCCATTACGCTGTAAACCAGCACATTGGAAAGTGGCAGGGGGAAAGGGGTACTACAGCACAGTGCTACAGACTGTACTTTGTACAGAGTGTAGACCTAATGCCACATTATGTTTAAAGTTAAGGCAATTTACGAAATGTCATATCACTTTATCCCTACAATTCTTTACACTATTTTTGCTTTCTTGAGTTTTGCTTCGTTAATGTAAAAGCTGTCCGATCTATCTATCTATCTATCTATCTATCTATCTATCTATCTATCTATC
>JABUIW010000011.1:401427-413708 GCA_013363375.1 Menidia beryllina | reverse complement strand
GCTGTTCTAGGACTAGCCTCTCAAAGGTCTTCATGATATGGGACGTCCGTGCCCTCGGCCTGTAGTCCTGAGGGCCATTAGGACGCGGTGTCTTTGGTATAGGAAGGAGGCAGGACATCTTCCACAGCACGGGGACTCTCTGGAGGTGCAGGTTCAGACTGAAGACCAGGCTAAGTACTCCACACAGCTGGGTGGCACAAGCTTTGAGCACACTGGGAAATATACCATCACCAGCTTTGGTCCTCAGGTTGTGGAGGACATGATGTAGAGCAGGGGGGAGGGGTGGAGTAGGTGGGTGTGAATTGAGGTGGTGTGGTGAGGAGAAGACAAATTCAAAATTATAACAAAAGACCTGAAAATCATCAACCTAACTTTTCATAGATATCAAAGCAAAATTCAACAGTAAAAATACATTAAAATATCAACATGTCTGTATGCATGTTTCATAATAACACTTAGTTACTTTTCGTAATAACCTACTGCAGACATGTTGTGGGATTTTGTTTTAACACAATCCCACTGTAAAAGTATTTATATAAATCTAAATTACCTTTCATTAACCAAATAATTTCATAAAATAACAAAGAGTCTGATAGATGGCAGTTGGATTAAGTGAATATTCAATGCAGCAACTGTTCTCCAGTCAAAGTAACACAGTTTCCACATGTGGAGGGGGCGTGGCGCTCAGCTGCAGGGGGGAGGGGTGGAAGAGGCTCAGGTGAGCAGTGCCAGGGGAGGTGATTAAGCACAGCTGGAGCCAGTTGGCTAATCACTCTCCCCTCTGTAAAAGAGTAGCATGCTGGACCTGGGGAGGATTGGGTTGAGAGGAGAGCTGGAGCAGGACAAGCCCAGCTCGGATCAGAACAGGCAACGGCAGAGGAACTAAAGAGCCCAAGCCGGGCGTGCGTGAGTGTGTGCGTGTGTGAGAGAGTGTGTGTGTGTGGCACACACGCTCGAAATAAATAATTGTAACCGCAACTTCTGGTCTCTGGGGACTCTGTCGGACACCCACGGTGGCGCCCAACGTGAACTCGCCGGGGGACAGAGGCCGAAATGACGGAACCCATTCTAACGCTGGCCCAGATGGTGGCGGAGATGGCCGCCATGAGCCGGGACCAGGCTGCCCTGAGCCGGCAGCAGCTGGGGGCTCTCCTGGCGCGGGCGGAGCTGCAGACGCAACTGCTGGAGGCAGTTATGGAGCGGTCGGCGGAACCACCAGGGGGCCCGGCGAGCGGGACGACCCACAGTCCTTCCTCGACATGTTCGAGGCCACAGCGTCGGCTTGCGGGTGGCCGGAGGAGGAGTTGTTGGTGCGGCTGCTTCCCCTCCTGTCAGGAGAAGCCCAGACGGCGGCGCTGGGGCTGCCAGCCGCCTCCCGGGGACGGTTCCGGGAGGTAAGGAGGGCCGTGCTGGATCGGCTGGGGATGTCGGCCGAGGACCATCGGCGCCGGTTCCGGGGGGCCCAGCTGGGACCGGAGGGGCGGCCCTTTGTCTACGCCCAGCAGCTGAGGGACGCAGCAACCCGCTGGCTGCAGCCTGGCGAGGCGGAGGGGGAACAGCGGCTGGTGGAGACGGTGGTCCAGGAGCAGTTTGTGGCGGGGCTCCCAGCTGCAACGTCGGACTGGGTGAGGTGCCACCGTCCGGCGGATCTGGCGAAGGCTGTCACACTGGCGGAAGACCACCTGGCGGATGTTCCACTACGCCAGACGGCGGAAGGCGAGCCAGTGTTGACAGCCCGACCGTCACCGGCACCCAGACGGAGGTCGGCGCCCGCACCCAGTCCGGGGGCCCCCACGACTGCTCGTCCCCTTCCTGCCCCCCGTTCCCGCTGCTCTGCTCCCCCCCAGGTCCAGGTCCCGGCCGCTACGGGCGCTGCTCCCCACCCACAGGGGGTTCCTCAGGCGGCAGGGCTGGCGTGCTGGAGGTGTGGACCGCCCGGTCACTTTCGCCGGGAGTGCCCACTGATGGAGGTGGGCCAGGTGATCCGGGTGGTCGGCCCTCCAGCACCCTCCCCCGGTCCAAGAGGGACGTACAGTGTTCCGGTAAGGATTCAGGGGGGTACACATCAGGCGATGGTGGATTCGGGCTGTACCCAGTCCATGGTTCACCAGAGCCTGGTTCGACCCGGGGCATTGTTGGAGGCGGGGTGTGTGGACATTATGTGTGTGCATGGGGATGTTCACAGATACCCGGTGGTGCCAGTGGAGATACGGTATAGGGGAAAAAAGCATAACATAAAGGCGGCGGTTAGTCCCCGCCTGGCGCACCCCCTGATTCTGGGAACTGATTGGCCAGGGTTCGACAAGCTAGTGGGGCAATGTGTGGGGGTGCGCTCACGGCCGACAAGGGACATGGGATATGTGCGCTGTGCTCATTGGTGACGCGAGGTCGTCCGACACTGCAGATGGGGAGGGGGAGCTGGCGGTGCCTCCACCGGAAGCTCCGCTAGTTCCCGTGTTCAACTCCATAGAAGATTTTCCACTCGAGCAGTCTCGTGACGATACTCTACGCTGTGCCTTTGACCAAGTGATAAGAATTGATGGTCACATGGTGCACCCTGACACACCGCTGACATATCCCCACTTTTCATTGTGCAGGGACAGGTTGTACCGAGTGAGTCGTGACACTCAGACTAGTGAGGTGATTACCCAGTTGTTGGTACCTAAAAGCCGCCGGGAAATTGTTTTCCAGGCGGCTCATTATAACCCAATGGCTGGCCACATGGGGTATGACAAAACACTAAACCGTATAATGGCCCGATTTTATTGGCCAGGCATTCGGGCAGACGTGCGCCGCTGGTGTGCGGTCTGCCCTGAATGCCAACTGGTTAATCCAGCGGCCATCCCGAGGGCGCCTCTACGGCCCCTACCTCTGATGGAGGTCCCGTTTGAACGGGTCGGGATGGACCTGATCGGGCCATTCCACCGGAGCGCACGCGGATATCGCTTTGTGTTAGTCCTGGTGGATTACGCAACCCGATATCCGGAGGCAGTGCCGCTGCGCACCATCTCTGCAAAGAGTGTGGCGCAGGGACTGTTTCAGGTCATCTCCCGAGTTGGGATCCCGAAAGAGATCCTGACTGACCAAGGCACTCAATTTATGTCACGGACACTGAGAGAGCTTTACGGATTGTTGGACATCAAGTCGATTCGGACCAGTGTGTACCACCCTCAAACTGACGGCCTCGTGGAGCGCCTGAATAAGACTTTGAAGTCCATGATCCGTAAGTTTGTGCACGATGATAACCATAATTGGGACAAATGGCTGAACCCTCTGTTGTTTGCAGTGCGGGAGGTACCCCAGGCCTCCACGGGATTTTCTCCCTTTGAGCTATTGTTTGGCAGGAAACCACGTGGGGTGTTGGACCTGGTTAAAGAAAGCTGGGAGGAAGGTCCAAGCCCCAGTAAAAACGAAGTTCAGTACGTCCTGGACCTGAGAGCAAAACTCCACACACTTGGGCGGTTATCACGAGAGAATTTGCTCCAGGCCCAGGAACGGCAACAGCGGCTGTACAACAGAGGATCCAGGTTAAAACAATTCTCACCGGGAGATAAAGTCCTTGTATTGCTCCCAACGTCCAGCTCTAAATTACTCGCCAAGTGGCAAGGGCCCTTTGTGGTCACACGACGAGTAGGTGACGTTGACTATGAGCTTGAGCGATCTGACAGGGGAGGGGCTACACAGATTTATCACCTCAACCTCCTTAAAGCTTGGAGAGAGGCAGAGTCTGTTTCACTGGTGACGGCAATTGCGGAGAGAGATGAGTTGGGGCCTGAGGTACCAAAGTCGGCCAATCCTGCCTCGCTCCATTGTGAGAACCATCTCTCGTCATCCCAGAAAACAGACATAGCCAGGTTGCAACAGCGCTATGCTGATGTGTTCTCCCCCCTGCCAGGACGCACAAGCCTTATTCAACATAAGGTTGAGACTCACCCGGGCGTGTCAGTGCGTTCACGGCCCTATCGGTTGCCTGAGCACAAAAGAAAAGTGGTCCAGGCTGAATTGGAAACAATGTTGGAGTTGGGGGTAATAGAAGAGTCCAACAGTGCCTGGTGTAGCCCCATCGTTCTTGTGGGTAAGAAGGATGGGTCCATCCGGTTCTGTGTGGACTATCGCAAGGTGAATGACGTGTCACGGTTTGACGCCTACCCTATGCCCCGGGTCGATGAACTCCTGGATCGCCTGGGCACGGCTCGATTTTTCACGACGCTGGATTTGACCAAGGGCTACTGGCAGATTCCCCTATCGCCAGAGTCCAAGGAAAAAACGGCCTTCTCCACTCCGTACGGGTTGTACCAATTCGTCACACTTCCGTTCGGGTTGTTCGGGGCCCCAGCCACGTTTCAGCGCCTCATGGACCGGGTGCTGCGGCCGCATGCTGCATATGCTGCCGCCTACCTGGATGATGTGATCATCCACAGCAACACCTGGGCGGAGCATATGCGGCAGGTGGCTGCGGTGCTCGAGTCCCTGAGGCAGGCGGGGCTCACGGCCAACCCGAAGAAGTGTGCGGTTGGACGGAGGGAGGTACGGTATCTGGGGTACCACTTGGGTGGCGGGCAGGTGCGTCCACAGGTGGACAAGACGGCGGCAATTGCGGCCTGCCCAAGACCCAAGACGAAAAAAGAGGTGCGGCGGTTCTTGGGGCTGGCCAGCTACTACCGGAGGTTTATTCCAAACTTTGCCGAGCTGACCAGCCCCTTGACCGACCTCACCCGAAAGGGTGCCTCAGATCCGGTCCAGTGGACGGAGCAGTGCCAGGTGTCGCTTGAGAGGGTAAAGCAGACCCTCTGTGGGGAGCCTCTTCTCCACACACCTAACTTTTGTCTCCCCTTTACACTGCAGACTGATGCGTCGGGCAGAGGGTTGGGGGCGGTTCTGTCCCAGCAGGTGCAGGGTGTCGACCGCCCCGTGCTCTACATCAGCCGGAAACTCTCTGACAGGGAGGCCAGGTACAGCACGGTGGAGATTGAGTGCCTGGCCATCCGGTGGGCGGTCGATGCTCTGCGTTACTACCTGCTGGGGCGCTCATTCACCCTCTGCTCGGACCACGCTCCCCTCCAGTGGCTCCACCGCATGAAGGATGCCAACGCGCGGATCACCCGTTGGTATCTGGCTTTACAGCCTTTTAAGTTCAGAGTGGTCCATAGGCCGGGGACGCAGATGGTCGTGGCCGACTTCCTCTCCCGTTCCCATGGGGAAGGGGGGGGGGAGTGGGTTAGGCCGGACGGCTCCCCGGCCTAAGTCAGGCGGTGGAGGTATGTGGAGGGGGCGTGGCGCTCAGCTGCAGGGGGGAGGGGTGGAAGAGCATGCTGGACCTGGGGAGGATTGGGTTGAGAGGAGAGCTGGAGCAGGACAAGCCCAGCTCGGATCAGAACAGGCAACGGCCGAGGAACTAAAGAGCCCAAGCCGGGCGTGCGTGAGTGTGTGCGTGTGTGAGAGAGTGTGTGTGTGTGGCACACACGCTCGAAATAAATAATTGTAACCGCAACTTCTGGTCTCTGGGGACTCTGTCGGACACCCACGGTGGCACGACTGCCACACCACACTTTCTTCAACACCTGTCACTCCAAATCAAGGTTTCAAGACCACGTGACATTAGTTAGTCAGAGAATGAAAATGAGAAAAGGTACATGTTTAGGCTAGAAGGGGGAACATTTGAATCAATTAAATTGAATCAATTCATTTTCTCCCTGAGTGTACATGTGTGAGACGTCATTATGTGAGTGATAGAGAGAGAGAGAGATCTTTTTCTGGACCACTTCAGGTAAGCATTCACTTTAGGAGAAAATAAGGAAAACATGAGATGATCAAGTGTATTATCAAGTGTATTATCTGTGTACTGTGAGCAGATATAGGTGCGTGTAAGACCATCTTGACCATCCTTTTTCCTGAATTTTATATTCTATAAATTGTAAATTTGGGTTTTTAAGTATTCTTAACGTGTTAACACATATTTGCGACCAAAATTTATGATCTAAGCTTCAAGATTTTAAGGTTGGTAAGGAAATTGAGTTGAGCTATCTATCTTGGATAATAATCTGCATGTCTTTGAAAAGCATTTTTGGCAATAGATGTTTAAAAATTCTGCTGCTCTGCCTGGGAGTAGTAAATCTAGTTGTTTGGGGACAAATTTCTTATTTATTACTGCCTTGTGTTGTTGGTATTCTAAGAATTAACAATTGATATTTTTTTAACCCTCAGTGAACTGGTTACTTTTGTTTTCTGATGTGTGTGTATATATATATATATATATATATATATATATATATATATATGTATATATTATTTCACTCCCAGTTAACTTGTTTTTATACTCCATTTTGTTTCTGTGTGGAAAAAAAGACAAAATCAAAAAACAACGCAGGTACATTTAATGGTCTTAGGCATCTGCTGAAATAGCAATGGATGGGTTTTGTATTCCTACTTTAACTAAGGGTAGGGGTTTTTCGTTGGGTGATGTTGTTGACAGTAGAGCTGTGGGACATACAAAGTTCACACCTGATGGTCATGCAGAATAAGGGTTGGGTCTGAGCCCAGATTGTGCTCCAATTGGTGGGATAAAGAGGGAGGGTCCCCTTATCTACACACCCCGCAGTGATGTTGATGACATTGGCCACCTCACAGATATGGTAGGGCAGTTAGGTGCTCAGATTGGCGAATCTATTGTTGCCAAGCTAATGTCAGTTGGTGTTGTTAACAGGCAGCACTATCATGACAAAACCTTCGTCATCCCTCTCAGCTCCCAGAGGTGTTTTGGTTGCAAAAATTGTGATTATATTGTGGGGAGACAAATGGGTCCCGCTCAAGCTTATCAACACATCTAACAAACGTGTTATTGAGGCGCAATGCACAGCTGGCTGATATTGACCCTGTCGTAGCACTTGAGGACATGGATTTTGCTGAGCGCTCAGAGGTTCCCGTTGTTAGTTTCACTCAATCAGTTGCGCCACCTACTGCAGGCTCTAAGTCTGCCAAAGAACAGCTTGGGTCAGTTGGGCTCAGTGGTGTTGATTTGGAGTCATGTGAGGTGTCAGAAAATTGCAGGGATGAGGATGACTGACCTTGTTTTCAGTATGAAGATGTTTTTTCATGCTACCATCTTGACTGTGGGGTTTTGTACACAGCATACACCTTTCAGACAGCAGACTATTTAGGCTCCCATACAGGCGAGTGCCCCCTGGCCAGTACCAGAAGCTGTGCCAAGTCTTGTGTGAGTTGAAAGAAAGGGAGATCATCAGAAAAACTACAAGAGAATATGCATCACCATTGGTGCTCTACGTTTCTGTACAGACTTTCGCTGGTTGAACAGGAAAACCCTGAATGACACTCATCCCCTCCCTCACCAGGCAGATTGTTTGGCAGCGCGGGCAGGAAACTGTCTATTTAGCACGATGGATTTAACCTCTGGCTTTTATAATATGCCTCTACATGAAGATGAAAAAAAGTACTCTGCATTCTCCACTCTCATGGACTTGTATGATTAAAACCGTCTGCCGCAGGGTCTCTGCAACAGCCCAGGGAGCTTTATGCGCAGGATGACCAGCCTTTTCAGAGACCAAAACTATCTGAGTCTACTGTGTTACTTGGATGATCTGTTGGTGTTTGCACCTGACGAATCATTGTCTCAGTCCCAGAAGAATTACCCGGCTCATAGGTTAGAGTTTCTGGCTTTTAAATGGGCTGACTGCGACAAGTTTAACCACTGGCTGAAAGGTCACAAATTCACAGTCTTGACTGACAACAACCCAATGACTCACATGCTGACAAAACCAAAGCTGGACTGCTGTGAGCAACGCTGGGTGGCCAAGCTGGCGAACTACGACTTCCATATCAAGGATATCCCAGGTCAACAAAACATTGTGGCAGATGCCACAAGGAGAATGTTGGCCATAGGCTGCTGGCTGAACCCTATGCAGGCCTTCTCACGGCAGGTCTTCTCAAGGATGTGTCACGAAGGTGCCCTGGTGGAGGGGTTTTTGTATCGTCTTTTGCTAGTCTCGTCATTTCCTGTTTTATTTTGAAGAATAACCCTCATCTTGTTTCAGGTCACTTGCACTTCCTGTTGTGTCACCAGTCTGAGCGTCTCCCTGATTACCTATTGTCTGCACCTGGGCATCCCTTCCCTCTCGTGTTCAAATAGTCCTCGTCTCCCCTTGTCCCGTGCCAGTGTGTTTCGTTCCCAGCCACAGAGCCAGTCCTGTCCTTGTCCTCGTCACAGTCATAGCCCTTGTTCCTTGCCTTCTGAGCCCCGTAGTTTGCCTCTGCCACGAGTGCGTTATTATTCCTCCTAGAAGTAACATTCCTAGTGAGTATTTCTGTTGCTACTTTTGTTCCTGTCCTGCCTCCTTAGTGAGAGATTTACTTTGTTACTTTTCCGCTTTGTTTTGTAACTTTTCTCAGCCTCGGTTCGAGTGCCTTTTCTGTTAATACTTTGTCCTCCGTTTCTGGAGCGCTTTATGTTTGTTTTTGCCCTCTCCTTCGAGAGCGCCCTTTGTTAATAAATTTTGTATTTTTGAAACCCACTCTGCGCCTGAGTCCTCCTGCGTCCACGGTCGTGACAGGATGTGTTCCTGTGGTCATGGGGAACCCTTTCCAGTGAGCGTTAATGACCTGTCCGCATGCTGTCTACTACAAATGCACATTCAGTCTGTTACAACAGAAGATGTGTTTGCTGTAGTAGGATGCTGGTCCAAGAGCCCGCACTGTCGAAGTGTTGCAGTTTCTGCCTCATTTAGCTCCACCTGGGCAGGACAACTTACCTGCCTACACCGAAAAGGACCTCTGGGAAAAGCAGTTAGAGGACAGAACTCTCTCACGTGTTGTGTACTACGTTGAGAGACATCGTAGGCCTTCTAGGAGCGAAAGGTTTAAGGAGTCTGTCTTTGTCTCAAGATACTTAAAGCACTGGGATAGGCTGACTGTGAGCAATGGTGTGCTTTTCAGGATTTCAAGGGATCAGAAGACCAAGACAAAGCATTTCAGACTGAAGTACTGCATGGAGTGCATGATAGTGCAGGACATCAAGGTCAGTTCAGGAGCCTCAGCTTGAATAGGTGAAGGTTTTTCTGGCTAAACCTCAACAGAGATGTGACATACTATGTTCACCATTTGTGGCGATGCATCATAAGTAAGACCATCGAGCCTGAAGGTCGGGCCTCCCTGGAAACCATGGCAGAGGGCTACAGAAACAAGTCTGTTGATGTTTTAGTGACCATTTTATGAAAATGGCTCAGGCATTTCCGTGTAAAGATCAGACAGCTAAGCAGGTAGCAAGGGTTCTTTGGGATCAGCACTTCTAAATCTTATATTTCGTACTTATTCATCTAAATAATTTCTCTCTGGGATTATTAAAGTATTTCTGATTCTGTATCTGTTGCTTTCCTGAAAGAATTCACAGTGACCAAGGCGCTAACTTTAAGAGTCAGCTGATCAGTGAGCTCCCAGTTTCTGGTGTTAGAAAATCGCACACCACCCCTTATCATCCAATGGGAAATGGAGGTGTGGAGCGATTCAGTCGGACCTTGATCGGTATGATGCATTGTCCCCAAAAAGAGAGTTGACTGGCCACGGCGCTTGCATATGCTGACCTTTGTGTATTACTGTACAGCCAATGAGAAAACAGGTTATCCCCTATTTTGCCTCATGTTTGGCCGAGTCCCCTACCTGTTGACATCCTTTTCCTTACTGTCCTTCATGATTCTGCTGTGATGAGTTATGATAAGTATGCTGTGTGTCTCGCTACTGACTTAAAGGAGGCGATGATGATTGTTCAGGACCATGCCACGAAGGACCAAGAGAGACATGCTCAGCTGTACAACAGAAGGGTGAAGGGCTCCAACATTAACATTGGTGACAGGATCTGTGATACAGTCACTGGACAGGAGAAGGTGATCCACATAAACTTGCTGATTCTGGCCAATTTTCTCCCTGTGGAGGACACAATGTCTGACCATGCCTCATCCATGCTTGCTACAGACTCGTCAACCTCAGAAATTTATGGTATCAGTGTAGGTGGAGAGGCCCTGTTTGACAGAGGGACCGTGACTCTTTGTGGAGCTAGTGAGACCCTTAATGCTGGAAGTGACAGAAGCTCAGCTGTGACTGTGCAGGAGAGTGTTAACCCGATTCTTTAGTTGGAAACCTGAGAATATACCAGAGTAGACCAAAAGTACAAAAATAACATTTATTGGACACAGCTAAGTAAATCAGCTAGGCTCTTCACAGACAAAAACCTCTCTCTGGGTCTCAGTCGGTGAAGAGCCCCGAGATCTGGGTGCGATGGGCATTATCTCCTTGGCTCGATCCGCCCCCTTAAAGAAGGGCTGGACATAACCAAGTCCTATTGGCTAGTTACCTATGGGCATAAACAAGCCGGGACCTAATTTATGCAGATGACATTGAAATGTGGTAACAAATGGTGTGTATATGTGTTCACCTAAAGACGTAGTTCCAATGCAACACAGAGAGAAACAGAGAGAAAAGAGAATCTGTGGTTACAGCCGGAGAATTTAACAAAAAAGTATAGTTCAAAAGCAATAAGACAATCAGTAATTTACATAGATCATGTTATAGCATACAGTGCTAAGGTCCACACAGAAGTTTATATAGTCAGTCACACACTTAGTCATGGGGTCAATGTCCTCTCCATGCAGCTTTAAAAGAAATACGTTCAGTAACATCAAAACATTTGAGACATTTAACAAAAAACACAACTGTATGTTACATACAGACATCGGTTTATGTGGCTGCATAGAAACGGCCCACCAAGGAGGCCAGCTGGAACAAGTCCCACCACTGATGAAGTAGCAGCATCTCAGAGCATGGGTTGTCAATTATATTTAGCAGATGCCGGAGAGGTAACGGCCGGCAATCACCAGGCAACTGTAGTTGAAGAACAGTTCAGCATATCTCAATGTTTAGCTTTATGATCCGATCCAAGAAGGAGACGAATGAAGAGTATCCAAACAGCTGTCTTACATCATACGACCGACAGCTATACATAGAGAAAACAAAGGCTTATGCTTTTTTCCGTCATGAAAGCAATATCTGACATTGGAGACTTATCAAAGGAAGCATAAATAGCCTACTCTGAGTAGTCACCAGGTGGCACTATGATTTTAAGTTGGCCACAATGTGGAAAAGTGTTCTTGAAAAATGTGTCAGTTGTAAGACTAAGCACTACAAATCAACAACAACAATATCTCTCATGTGGAAGCCCTGATACAAATGGGTACCCATGATCATATGACAATATTATGTTCTGTTCAAGCTAGGAGTATCATGAAATATCTCAACTTTGAGGACTGACTGTTGTACCCGTTATAATGACTTACTTTCCTTCGTCAAAACATTGATCTAAAGAAGTATCTTAAAAGTAATTTGGATTATTTTTTACCAACATTTTAATGAAAGGTGTAATTGGTTTGGTAAGAAAGCAGTCAAAGAATAAAAAATATACGCATCCTATGGGCAGGACTATGGTTTTGAAAGTCATATTGGTCTCTTCAAGAAACAACAGAAATTCAACCTTTTAATTTTTGATAGATTAACTTTTGAGAGAATAAACTTTACATAGACTATTACACAGACCATTTTAGCGTAATGTTTGTTGTTTTTCAATTTTACCACTCTGTTGCAGATATGCCCACTTTTGAAAAGTTAAAGTTTTTCAGATGTAGTAGCAGCAACTTGTGTTGTCTGACCACAATAGAAAAGCTAGACTTCTGATCGAATTGACCAATGTCCTATTTAATCTATTTAATTGCATCCAAGATGCTTTTTTTGTTAGATCATGGCACATAAAATGCCTGTAATATAGGAGGCATTAGATGCATGTAATATTAGGAGGTAGGGCTGAATTATTAGTTTTACTCTTACTTTATTTCGATTATTAAACATTTTAGTACACACTTAAGAAGAATGAGCAAATTTCCACGCACTTTCCTCATACAGATTTCCTCAATAAAATCTTTCAGAGGAAATTGTTAAAGTGTATGGCATGAGAAAAGCAAAAATGGTGTATTTGAAACAAAATGGTTGAGTTCCAGTTATTTTTAAGGGTTAAACATTTTGGGCTGTAAACATTCCTATTTTGCCTGGTTTTACCCAAGTAAATTCCCATTTTTTACCTCACTTTTTTGGCCACGTGCATGCCATGTAGAAATATGAAGATTTATCATACATTCAACATATAGGTTGAAAATACAATCTTGGAATCACAAAGAGATAAGTGGTAAGATTACTCTTAGAAACCTTTTGTCATGTTGGGCTCTATTCTT
>JABUIW010000011.1:334070-396427 GCA_013363375.1 Menidia beryllina | reverse complement strand
CTCCACCTCATGGCAAAGAAAACAGCAAAACACCCCGGATCCCAACACCTTTTTATTTACACAATATTAATGTCTGGTATCCCTTTCTTTAGTAATTAATTAGCTAAATTTTATTCTTGAAAGAATAAATATTTCATTAACGGCAGAGCTGTGCCGCAGAATGAGTCAGCCACTCTATCACACACACATTCATGTTATATCTGCATTTCTTTGAGTGTTTTCCATGATACCAGTTTTCTCCTACACACATAGCCCATTTCACTCTGTTACCATCTCTCTTGCTGGATCAGAGGTGTATCCATGGCAACAAAGGTGCATTAGTTCCAGCTTGAAAGGTATATGTTATAACCATTTTGATTATGGAGAAGGTTTGTTGTTTTTCCAATTTTTTGTTCTTGTCTAACCTCTTTGCAACATTATACTATTTTTCCTTAAGAAAGATCTTCAAAAATCTGGCTACTTAATCCTCACATGCATGAGAATGAAATTGGCTTACAATTGCTTCACATAAATGATGAAGATAGATGTACATTTCAAATTAATGTTAGTCAAATCTAGAAAGTTAAGGTGGATTAGACCACATATATAAATTATTTGCCTAGAGACAAGCCTCAGTGCTTCCTGTGTGATACTGGACTCAAATTATTGATATATAGTACTATCCAACATCATGAATATATAGTACTATCCAATGTGGTGATGTGCCCATTTACACATACTCTATACGGACGACAACTTTCAAAATCCGCATTGCATACCTGAAAGATTCTGTTTTCAAATATCCCCATACAGACAGCAATGAATCCTAAAAAATATGAAGATGTTCCCTAAATATGGATATAATATTCTTGTGGTAATACTCTTGTGAAACATTGCATTGAGGCCTGTAAAAGTATTAACCATCTTAAATTCTCTTATCTTCTAACATAATCAGACTTCCCTCTCTTTTCTTTCTCTCTTTCCCGTTGCAACCTCATTCCATTAAGGCATGTTACTAACTGGACTCTCTCCCTTCCCCCAAGATGTGTGCTTTCTCGTCCCTCTCTTCTCTCCTCTCTCCTCCTATCACGTTCTGCAGATGTTCCTGGCTGTGGAGCTGTGGGGTCTGGATCTGAGGTTGGGAGTCTTCTCCTATCACTTCCTGCAGGTGTTCCTAGAGCTGTGGAACCTGGATCTGTGATTGGGAGTTTCCTGCTGTCCCCGTGTTCCTACTCTGCTACAATTACAGCAACTGTTCATATTCTTATTGCTATCATTACTGCTATCATTATCATTAGTATCAATATCATTGCCATATTTCATCCAGTCCATGTGTTACTGTGTAGGTTTGCCTCCTCTACTCCCTCTGTCCTTCTCTCTCTCTCTCTTGCCCTCTCTTTCCCTCACCCCCAACTGGCCGAGGTAGACGGCCACCACCCTGAGCCATTGTTCTGCTCGGGGTTTCTGCCTCTTAAAATGAAGTTTTTCCTTGCCTGTGTCGCCTAGTGCTTGCTCATGGTGAGAATTGTTGGGCTTCGATAAATAACTTCAGAGTAGGGTCTGACCTGCTCTGTTTGGAAAGTGCTGTGAGATAACTGTTGTTGTGATTTGGCGCTATATAAATAAAATGGAATTGAATTGAATTGAGTAGATCCAGACTCCACAGCTCCAGAGCCAGGAATACCTGCAGGAAGTGATAGTGAGAGGAGAGGGAGTCAGTTAGGAACATGCATGAGGTTGCATTCAGAGGGAGAAAGAGAAAAATGAAAGGGGTCTTGGTGCATCATGGGAAATCCCCCAGCAGTCTAGGCCTACAGCAGCATAACTAAGGGTGGACTCACCTAAGCCAGCCCTAACTATAAGCTTTATCAAAAAGGAAAGTGTTAAGCCTACTCTTAAATGTGGAGATGGTGTCTGCCTCCTGAACCCAAACTGGAACCAAGAGTCTCATAGCTGAACACTCTGGTTCCCATTTCATTTTTGAAGATTCTAGGAGCCACAAGTAAGCCTGTATTCTGTGAGTGCAGTGCTTTGGTGGGGTAGTAAGGTACTATGAGCTCTTTAGGATAAGATGGTGCCTGACCATGAAGAGCTTTGTTTGTGAGAAGAAGGATTTTAAATTCTATTATGGATTTTACAGGAAGCCAATGCAGAGAAGCCAAGACAGGATAAATATGATCTATTTTACTGGTTCCTATTAGAACACATGCTGCAGCATGAGCAAGAGTCTCAATTGACTTTTTCGAAGAGCCTGATAATGGGGAATTGCTGTAATCAAGCCTAAAAGTGACAAAAGCCTGGACTATTTTTTCTGCATTATTTTTACACAGGATGCTCCTAATTTTTGCAATATTACGTAGGTGAAAGAAGGTGGTTCTTGAAATCCTGATCAAAGATAACTTTAAGATTACGCACAGTGGTGCTGGAGGCCAGGACGATGTTTAGCGACTGCTTTCTTCAGGAACTTGCAGATAAATAGAAGGTACAGAATGTTGATAAAGACAGATTGATCACATCTAGTAGAGAGGTGCTGACGAAGGGTAAGACTTCTTTAAGCAGCCTTGTCGGGATGGGGTCCAAGAGGAAGGTTGATGGTTTGGATGAAAAAAGTTAGTTGGCAAAGATTGAGGAAAGCAAAGCAGTCAAAACATATAACTGGTTTTAAAGCTGTTTCTAAGGTTTCTGAATTTAAAGATAAGTTGGTACTGGTTAAGAGTAAGTCTTGGTGCATTTTATTTTGTAGTAGCTAGAATTTTAGCAATAAAGAAGCTCATGAAGTCGTGGCTAGTGAGAGCTATAGGAATAATTGGCTCAATAGAGCTGTGACTTTCTTTCAACCTGGCTAAAGTGCTCAACAGAAGCCTGGGATTTTTCCTATTTTCCTCTATTAAAGAAGAGTAGAACGCTGCTTTGGCATTACGGAGGGCCTTCCTATAAGTTTTAAGACTGTCTTGCCAAGTTAAACGAGAATTTTCCAGCTTGATGGAACCCCAGGTTCTCTCAAGTTTCTCAATAGCAGCATCCCATCTTCAGTAGATTACCATGGAGCTAATCGTCTTTGTTTGAATATTATCTTTTTTAGAGGGACTACAGGATCGATTGCTGTTCGCAGCGAGCCTTCAACAGTATCAACAAGATGGTCGACTTGGGAGAGACTAAAATTAAACCTAGTAGTCCTCTGTTACTTTGTGACCTGATAATGAATTTAGAGCTGATGGAATCGCATTCCTTAAATTTAGCTATAACACGGACATCTTGAATAGACACTTTTGCCCAGGGAGAACCAACTGCAACATCAACAATATCTTTCCAGGATTTCTTTTTCCAAAACTTCCTTTATGTGGTCAGCCTGTTACAACACTCGGCGAAGAGATGTAACTTTTGTGATAAGCAGGAAAGTGCATTTAATTATAAATGACACAGTTGTAGATTCTGAAGGCAGAATGATATTAGCTTACTTGACTTTGGACAGTGGCCAAAAAAATGCAAATGCAAAGGCTTGTCACAACTTGGTCACTCTGGTCATCATTGGATTGTTGTCTAGCAGTGTCTACACCACGCTTAAGACAGTCCAGACTGTTTTCATGTGTTGTTCCAAGATGGTGGAATGACCTACCAAGCGCTACAAGTGCAGCAGCGTCCCTGTCTATTTTCAGGAAACTCAGACCCACCTCTTCAGCATCTCCTATCCTAACTCTTACCCATACCTCTGTATCCCTCTACTACTCTGTCTGCACTTCCCTTTCACTTTGCTGTGACCACTGATTCTGACCGGGGATTTTCCTCTAGAGAACTTATTTTCAAATCGATGATAACTGTAACATTGTGTCTACCATGTAAGTAGCTTTGGATAAAAGTGTCTGCTAAATGCATAAACATTAACAATGAACAGTTGAAAGTTCTATGGAAGACAGCCCATGCTACAAACAGCTACAGGAAGTGATGCAATATTTCTTATCACAAACCAGACATGAAGCCATCCAAAATTGTATAATAAAGAAATTTGCAGATGGATATTTTAAAAAGAAGAAATCTTAAGAACGTAATGCACATTAGTGTACCTTCAACACTGCAGTGAGCATGCTCGGTTTTCTGCAACTCAAATTGGATACGCAAATAGAAAAAAATCTGGTTATTTACACACCATTGTAGGAAAACAAACACACTGTTCCCTTAAACTAATGAACAACCACATACACACACGTACAGCCTGTCAGGACAAACACATTGCCAGATTTAACACCCACCACCCATTGTTACAGTTTTACAGCCCCTTCCCCCTGCTATGGGTGTCATTCCCTTTACAGTGGGATATGTGAGATATGACAAAGTGCTAAGCCGCTGCCTCTTCCCAATGAATTTTGTGCCATTGTTTTATCTTGTTGTGCAAATGTTTTGAGGCCAGTGCATGGTGAGGTACAACAGTATTCAGAGGGCAAATAGTTTGGTATGATGCTATTCTACATTGTGGGACACAGGTTCCACCTCCTGCATCTTGATCTGTCTTAATTACTGTAACATTTTCTGAAATTACTTTGCAAAATATCAAATCACTTCACTCAAACATATGGCATTGAAAGACCGTGATTATTTTTACACCGAAAAAGAAAACAAAAAAAAAATGTCTTTGTCAAATGAGCGCCTTTATCAGCAGTGACTGATCACACATCACGTTAATTCTGTTAAGCATTGACAAATTTGTGCAATTAACACTGTGACTTTGATTCCCTGAGATTATTTCAATGTAATTTATCCTATTTCATAGTTAGCCTCTCATCTATGAGCATAACATATTGAGCTTTGAAGGTGAGTTTTGAAGATGTTTAATAGATGTTCCAAGTTGTTTTGGGCTATTGAGCCTGAATCCCTAAATATTTCATTGTCATCTTAAGACTGATGACATAGTTTGATTAACCTCAGTGATGATCCAACTGTGCCTCTAAAGGTGTTTCTCTTCCCTCTTGTTTCCACTTGTCTTCCCAAATATTTCCTGTCAATTTATGCGAGGAAATGTGCTGGCGGAGGGATTCTCAGTTCCTTTGGTTTCATACAGCTGAGACTCACTGGCGCCCGGTTGTTTAAACCTCATTCGCATTTCCACTAGCTACCACATTATCAGTTAGTCACATTGGTCACATGCCTGTGATCACTCTTAAACAAACACCTTTACTCTCATCAATATGGATTTTCAAACAATAAGTTACTAGAGAATAATCTTGTTTTTGCCACGCTATTTCCCCAATAATGTCAATCGTTTGAATTTTGAAATAAATTAGCTTAATTCTCTTTTAGTTTCAGTTGCTTCAATTGCAACAGCATGTATGTCAGTAAAAAAAAAATGATGGCAACATAGCATGTCAGTGGAGTTTAAGATCTTTTGGTAAAAGATCTCAACATGATGAGTAATAATTGACAAAGCAGAAAGTAAAAGTACACTCAAACAGTGGAGAATGTAGATTCTTACATGGACAAAACCTTAATTGTCCATTTTTCTCAGATTAATGATTAAAGTTACTGAACTAATATTTGACTCTCAGTCCATGTGCTATACCTGCTATACCACTGTAGGGTCACACTGTGGATGGAGCCCATTTGTTATTGAAAAAAGGCATGGTCCACCCTAATGTGTTAGCTAATATAAAATAATCTTTTTTAAGAGACTGAACCATGTACTTTAAGCAGTTAAATGCATTTTTGTGTAAAATAAAGATGTACCTTCTTGAAAACACTTTTCAACGTAGCAAGTTAAATTATAATAAATTCTCTACCAAAAGACCAGGGTCGATTGTGAGCAGGACCCAATCCGAGACACATAAAACCAGATAATCAAATAGTAACCCACATCTGTCTTTACCAAATCCAACAAATCGAATGTCCATGCTTTTGACTTTGATCGAAGGGGGATGTACTCAATAAAAATAATGCCACATTTTAAGAAACTGATGTCTAATTACTTTTAAATTGATAAATTTGGTTACAGATACAGATCATCTTTAAAATAATGACAAAAGCTGTATTTTAAGTTCATCTTTATCATCCCTGGTGTCAGTAGTTCTATTCATGCACCTGTCTCTGTACTTCATGTATGTCTTCATCTCATACAGTGCATAGACCTTGCATGTAATGACTTAACTAAAGGTAAAACAAACCTGTACAACATTAAAGAAGGAGTAGATGTACATTTATTTTCTGAATTTGGTTGTCAGGAGGTTTGTGTTTCAGTTTTTGTGTATGTTGTTTCTGGTATGTTTGTGCCCTGAAGAAATCGTCAGTTTGTGCTCATACAGATATACCCAACACATTTTGTCCACAGTGCCATATATGGGTTTTCATCTGTGTGAGATTTTATGTCTGTGCACATGTGTTTAGTGTGACTGTGTTACCAGTGTGTGCACATTTGTGTGAAACAATTTGCTTGTAAATTAAACAAAAAATCTTGCAATAAAACATGTGCTGAAGCTTGTGTGGTGTGACAGTGCCCTCCTGCGCTCATTTTCAAAACTGTCTCCATAGACACGCAGAAGTCAGAGTAGTTATGCATATCAGTATCTTCAAAAATAATACAATAACCTTAACCTAAACGTTGAACCAGCCATGGAAATTTGTTGTTCTCTACAAATATGTTATTAAAAATAACTGGCATACACAGAGTAGGAAATTAAAACATAAATACATTCACTGATTCTGTGATACTATTGATTAATAAGATATTGGAAATAAACAGTATAGCTTTTTGTAGTCAATGCCATTTAATCCACTAGAATACTATTGGAAACTGATGATCAAGTAGACAAAAGTCCCCAATATACTACTGTTAATTTATTACAAAAATAAACATTTTAAAACCAGGTATAAAAAGGCCATCAATCAAGTGACTTGAGGATGTGTGAAGTAACCACAGTTATAGAAAAAATGCTCACATAAAGACCAAAAAGACACGTAGGAATTAAGCTTCAACTGAGAAAATCAAAGTAGAGGCGTGCACAAAGCGAAAAAACAACAACAACAACCATCAACGGCAGAGAAAACAAACGCAAGCGCACTTGACAGCACAAGCCACACAGAAGATTCCCCCTTACTGTGAAGGGACCCTTGACTTACTGCTCTGTGTTCTGTGAGAAACATTTTCCCTACCCACTAGTATATATGAAAGCACATCTAGGTGACATTACAGGGAATACATATGTTTTTGTTTTGTTATTAATACTCATTTGAAAGATTTATTTAAAATCTGAATCCTTTTGAAGAAAGATGATAAATAAATATATTCAGGAAATGTTTTCATCATGAATCCTGTTTTGTGTAAATGTGCTTGACTGAATTATTTTTCATTGTTTTCCCTTCGAGCAACAACAACAGCTACTCTTGTAGTTTCAGCTCAACACAATTTGCAACTCTGACTCAGGGGCATGCAAATGCAGACACTCATTCTGTGATAGCAGGGCGGCAGTGACACCCACTTCTCCATGTTATCTGTCTCCCTTGCGAGTTTTATGTAAATATTGACGAGCGCCAAAACCTACAGCTGAGCTGTAGTGCAGGAGCTGTCAGCTTTCACGTTTCATTTCCTTAGACATATGTTGATGAACAACAAGTTGGAAACAGTTCTACAAAAGGTGATGAGACTTGTAATTGATTTGATCTTCCTTGAAGCTTGGTTTAGAGACAAATCAGTAGCTTGTTAATTACCAGAGCTATAAATTACTTGAAACATTGTTTCACCAGTTCAGGAAAATATTTTTCTGGTTTATTTCTCTTTTGTTTTTTTTGGATAAGTTGTAGTTGATCCATTTTTCTCTTCAAAGGTGCTTCAGAACCTGATAAAATAAGAGAATGCGATCCGTGAATATTACATCAAGCTAATATTCTATCACAAACACAAAGGTAACAATTGCATTTATCTTGTAAGATCTCTTCCTAAAATGAATAAAGGTGACAATCAAAATAACAACAGATCTAATGCGTATACATTTCTGTTAAAAATACTAATTACTTAGGGAAATCTCCAGCTTCCAAACATGGACTGATTTTTGTTTTAGAATAAAAACAGTAAGCAAAAAAAAAAAAAAGTGTAAATGATAGTTTTAATCCACAGTGTCTCCATACCAGAAAGTTAAAATCTTCAGAGTACAGTCAGCTTTTATAACATAGGTTTGAGTATGCAGTGCTGCAACCGACAGCATGAAAAGGTGACAGTCTCGCAGATGATTAAATAAAGGCTGTTTGGTAATTTATTCCAAAGTGTTGCAGTGGAACATATGCTGTGATTTTTTTTCCTGAAGAGCCCTTTTGTTACAGACTTGTTAATATACTTTTAAAATAACAATTGAAAACTAGCATACAGCATGCACCTCCTCCATTTAGCTTATGATTATCAAATAAAAAAAGCCTTAATTTTTCAAAGAAGATTTCCATCAAAAGTTGTTTTCAAGTATGATTTGTTAGGGATGAGATTTTAAGATGAGTCTACTGATCCCATTGGATTTTGTCTAGAGGTAAGACTTTCATGACTCAATCTGTTGAAAGAAGATGCCACAGAATAAAAAGTAGTAGGGCCTTAAATAACTGCAGAAATGTAGGCAGGATTTACATCTTGATGGAGTTAGTACCCCTGTGATGGACTGGCGGACTGTCCAGGGTGTACCCCGCCTCTTGCCCATGGACCACTGGGATAGGCTCCAGTTCTCCCCAAGATCCATTAGGGAACAAGCGGTAACGATAATGGATGGATGGATAGATGGAGTTAGTAGTAGTGTGTGTTTAGTCTTATTTATCAGCACATCAAATTTCCTATTAAATCAGAATATATATTTTCTGGTTGTCATGACCTGGGTTTAAAGTGATGGATTTAGAATCAGTTTCTTTACCTCCTGTGTTATATTTTTGTTAGTCTTTGGGTAATATTCTTGGTTCTTGTTTTATAACCAGCCTGAACGATTACTGCCCAGTGGCCCTCACTCCTGTAATCATGAACAGCTTCCACAGACTGGTCCTTCAGCACATCAAGGACCATATCACCCCCAGACCTCGACCCCTACAAGTTTGCATACCGGGCGAACAGATCCACAGAGGATGCCATCATCATAGCTCTACACTCTGCACTTAACCACCTAGAGCAGCAGCAGAGCTACTTCCAGATGCTTTTTGTGGACTAGACTCCTGCCTTCAGCAAAATAATCCCAGACAGACTCACCACAAAACTCAACACTCTTGGCCTTTCCCCTCTCACATGCGCCTGGATCCAGGAATTTCTTTCCCATAGACCCCAGAAGGTGACACACGGCCCCCTCTATTCAATTCAATTCAATTCAATTCAATTTTATTTATATAGCGCCACATCACAACAAAAGTTGTCTCACAGCGCTTTCCAAACAGAGCAGGTCAGACCCTACTCTGAAGTTAATTACAGAAACCCAACAATTCCCACCATGAGCAAGCACTAGGCGACACAGGCAAGGAAAAACTTCCTTTTAACAGGCAGAAACCTCGAGCAGAACCATGGCTCAGGGTGGGCGGCCATCTGCCTCGGCCGGTTGGGGGTGAGGGAAAGAGAGGGCAAGAGAGAGAGGGCAAGAGAAGGACAGAGGGAGCAGAGAGAGGCAGCCAACACAATACGTAGACTAGATGAAAAATGGCAATGACATTAATACTAATGATGATGAAGTTATGACGGCAACAGAGCAGGAAAACGGGGGCAGCAGGACACTCCCAACCACAGATCCAGAGCCAGGAACATCTGCAGAAAGTGTTAGGAGGAGAGAGAAGGGGGACGAGAAAGCACACGACTACGGGGAAGGGAGAGAGTCCAGTTAGTAACATTGTTAATGGACACTACACGGCCCCTCTACACTCACGACTGCAGACCGACCCAAAAGGACAACCTTATCGTTAAGTTTGCTGACGATACTACAGTGGTTGGTCTGATCTCCGGAGATGACCAGACAGCCTACAGAGATGAAGTCCTGAAGCTCGCAGACTGGTGCAGAGAGAACAACCTTGCTCTGAACACCAAGAAAACCAGAGAGGTCATAATCGACTTCTGGGGGCACAGCACCAACACTTCCCCCCCTTTTACATCAACGGCAAGCGTGTGGAAAGCTTGGAAACCCAGTGCATAGTTTCCTGACCTGACCTGAATCAATTACACATTACAGTACTACCAACTTCTCTGGTTGGTTATTAGGCCTCCAACTAAATTACCGTGCAAGCTAAAGCAACATAGAGGCCTGCGTGCCTGACTCTGGCTTATCTAAGAAAGAGAAAGAGTGAGGTCAGTGAAAATGTTATATCTAAAGTAAACAAATTGAAGGGCATTTGTAACAGGCTGGACAGTTCAAACAGTATATGCTTCAAGATAACTGTCATTTAACTTTTAGGCCTCATCAAAAGACGTAATCCCATTCCCGGTTTCATTCACCAGAGTTGGACTGAGCCAAGCAAGGTAAAGCAGAACAGGCTTCAGACCTTATCATTCCACTTACTTAATAACTTTAGAACTGTAACTCTCCTCCATCTAGATTTGCTGGACCTTAAAAGGACAATTTACCTCTCTGTCATGATAAGTCCACCTCACCTGATATTGATATAAGCAAAGGATGACTGGTCATGATGGCCATGGTGTTGATATTTCACCAAAAATCCTCCTTTATATTATTCATTTTCTATTGCTCATGTATTTATGTTTTTGGAAGATTTTATTTCAGTATGTCAACCTTTGTAAACTTCATATCTTAAAGTTCATGCATGTCTTCTCAGTCACTGAGAAGCCTTGCTGAGGAGAGGTTGGGTTAAGCTAAGACATGTGTTAATGAAAGAGTTCAGAAATATAACGTACCAATCAAAACATACCTGTTTATCTTCTTTAACTAAGAGGGAAGTCACTGTACTCAGTATTGTTTTATTTTGTGAACAGATATGTGAGCTCTGTAATATGTAAGCTATGTAATATTTTTCTTGCCATATTTCAGTGTATTATTTGGGTCTGTTCAGAAAAATGTTCACACTTAATGTAGTATTTATTTCATGACAATTGTGTTAATTCATTAAAATTCATAAAAAATATTCAAAGTTGTCAAGATAGTAGATTAAGTTCTTCTTCAGGTGAGTTTTTTTTTGCTTAAATTGTAACTACACGATCACTATGTAGTTCTATACAGACATTTGAAGGTGCACATGGATCTCAGTCACTGATAAGCCAGAGAGGGTCAAATAAACCTTCTTTTAAGTTGGCCAATTTAGAGTTGAATTGTATTATTTGACACAATGCAGAGACTCTTTGGAAATGAGTGATTTGAAGCTGGTTACACCTCTAGGTCAGAAATATTGATCCTGAATCTGGAGTTGCCATTTCATAGAGTGGAGCAGACCGTGTAAAGGTCATTTACTTGCTGATTTAGGTCCTACAAAGCGAGCTTGAAAATTGAAATATGTTGATAGTGGTTGTCCACCATGTGCTTTATGGCTAAACAGTACTACATGTATACGTGGCCAGGATAAGCCGGGGCCCCGATATGGAAGTAGCTTCCTTCATCCCTGTTTTGATACATAACAGAACAAGATTAATCAGCCTTCAGAGACCAAAACATTCTGTACATGTATCAAACCTCATGTTTACTACACGTCAGCCACAGCCAGCCAAAAATACTGACACGCTGAAACTAGCTTTACTAAATGTCAGGTTTTTGACAGGGAAAACCTTTTTAATTAATTACTTTATTTCCCCTCACAATCTTGACTTTATGCTTTTAACTGAGACATGGCTCGACAAAACCAAAACTGATGCAGTCCTGATTGTGGACCTAGTTCACCTCTCTTCAATTTTGTATCGGAAACACGTGAAAACCAGAGGGGTGGAGAGGTTGGCGCCATATTTACGGACAATTTACTCACACAAAAGGTATCATTTCTTTTTTTTTCATAATTTGAGTATGTGTCATTTAAGATGGAGATCTAAAATCTCCCATTCTTTATATTACCCTCAGTAAACCCCCACGGAACTATTCTATAGATGATTTCACTGAATTACTTTCAGTTGTGTGCACTAACTTTGACTGCTTGGTCATAACAGGGGACCTACATTTTTTCAAATGTCGATGTTGTTGATGTTGCTTTGTCTGATCGTTTCTGTGTTTTCTTCGACCTGCCTGTTACACCCAAACCAGTTTTTTGGGGATGCATCATTATTGACAACACAGGGAAAATTTTAGGAAATGATCAGGTTTGAAGATATGCCATGTTCTAATACTGATGATCTGCTGAATTCTTACACATCAAGTGTCTTAAAGGTCTTGGATGCCATTGCTCCTGTCAAGGTCAGTGGTTAGAAATAGACAAAAGGCACAGTGGAAAAGCGATGACTTGGTCAGGGCAGTGAAATGCGAGTGCCGGAAAGCCGAACGGAAGTGGCTCAAGTCAAAGATCCAGGTTAATTTTAGATTCTACAAACAAAAGTTGTGTGTTCCCAGAGGCTGACGCCAGTTGGTTCATTTCCATGCAGTTGGTAACCTACCATTTAGCTCCACAGCTCCATGGAATATCTTCGTCCAGAAAGAAACCTTAACCGTTTTGTCTTCCTTCAACCCTCAGCGTTTCCTCCAAGTCCTCCTAACAGTTTATGGATTCCTCCCTGGATTATTCGCTTGCCCGTCCACCCTCCATCACCCTATCTGGATTAAGATCTACTTTCCTCTGATCGTTTACTCCCTCTATTCTCACATCTCCACCCTGGTCATCTCCCTGAGTGAAAATCAAACTTTCATCTTCACTCCGTCTGGATTTGTGCCTGCAACAGAGTCAGTCATTCGATCATGACATTTGGCTGCTCATTTTAATTTTAAGATAACTAATTTTTTTGCCTTACATAGTCGAGTCACTATAAATTCATATAAACGTGTGTGTGTTTGTATGTGTGTTTATGTATGTACCTGCTCTGATTTTTATATGTTGCTCCCTTCTTTTTTATAAAGTCTGTTATAGGTATTCAGTTTTTTTAATCTGTTTTTGATTGTAAAACAATCTTTGATTTATCCGTAAAAGGTGCTTTATAAATAAAGTTTACCCACTTATCTTGCACTGGAAAGTACAGTAGAGCCTCTACGTACAAATGTAATTCGTTCCGGCACATACTTCGTATGTTCAAATATTCATATGTTGGTTCAAATATTCCCATAAGAATACACTGTAATTCATAATATTCATTCCACAGCCCAAAAACCTACGATGACTACTTAATAAATACTGCAGATAATTACACATACAATAAAACTAATTAATAATAAAAGAGAGATGTAAAAAGAAAGAAATTATAAAGAAATAATCAATAAAAAGGTTTTTTTTATTGGCACTTATTGACGATTGGAGGTGTAGGCTTAGCAATGCAGGAGACGGTGTGGAGGTAGAGGTGGTGACTGATATACAGTACGTACCATAACTTACTCTAACTTTCACTATGTGAACTTTAAACTAACTTAGCTAATTTATTTTAATTCAATTTTTGTATTTGATCAAATATCTTTTTTTTTTTTCTGTAACTTCAACGTTATATGTTGGAAATTTACTCTGGGTGTCGAGTCGCATATCTGATCGAATTTCACTTCGAATGTTGGAAAATGCGTATGTTTAGTCAATTGTAAGTAGAGGTTCTACTGTAAATGTCATTCATACCTTTTACTTTGCATGAGAAATGTGTTGGTTTTGAAAGAAAACAGTCTTAGGGAACAGTAACCATGTAGTGCATTTATTTTTTCTCTCTCTGTCAACTTTCCCTTGAAACTACTTTGAAATCGACAAAACCAAAAAAACTTGCCAATAAAATGTTAGATCTACTAAAACAATGGGCATACAATTGAACATCCATCCACACAATTCAACATGACACCATATTTTCTTCAATAGGCCATAACTTTTGTAATGATTGAAATCTGGCTCCTTCCCTTCCTTTAAAAGCTTTAAAAATGACAAGTTACCCCGTGTTTGAAAGCAAAACCTCTGCTCACTGCGCACCATCATGGATAAGTCGGAGAGATTTAATTGAATTGAAAATCCCTTTGTCTGCTCAATTTTATTTACCTAGTACCAAATCACAACAAATGTCATCTCTAGGCACTTTAAACATACAGTCCAATTAGAATCTAATTTTTGCTAAATATAAATAGGTTGATATCCCATGTGTACTTCAACTGACTCACTGTAATTGTTTTCTTTACATGAGTGTTCTTTGTTTTTTTTGTGTGTGTGTATTTTCAGCTACCTTATGAGACAGGGAGTTCACAGCAGCTCCCTCTGGGGTCCACACATACAGCTACTGAAGCCTTGTTAGATGTTATAATGAGCTATAAAAGTGCTCAGCTGTATCTAACATGCATGTGAAAATCACATATACACACAAACACACTCACGCAAACAGACACACACTCTCTCTCCTCTCCCACTGGAATAAATAAAGCCATATTGTCCCTGGTCTTATTGCTGTGATAATTAATGAAGCATATGATCAGAAAAACACACTGAGACCAATTATACTTGACAGAGAGAAAACAAGATGAGAACAAGGGGAAAAAAGGGTAAAGAAAAAGAAAGTTGATTAGAAAAACATTAACAAAAAAATGTCCCCCAAAGAACTATTGGGGGGTGGGGACTTTACATAAAAACTGCATTTTGCGTGAAATGTATCTACAGATATAAATGTCACAATGTATGAAAATATCGAATTCAAAGTAGGAGAAAGTAGAGAAATATGTCTGCATTGAAAAACGAATGTTTAAAGCTATATGGTGTAGAAATTTCTCCTTTCTAACGGTGAAATTGTATTTTGCATTCTAACAGTTTGTGCTCTCTAGTGCCTCACGTTTTCAAATTGGTATAGCAACTACAGTAGCCTTCATGCATCAAGAAGTAATGACAACATGACTTCCACATCGTCGAGTTTTCTCTCGGGTGATGAGGTTTGGAATTTATAAGAAATTACAAACTGCATTGAATCGTTAGTGTGAGCCTGTAATTACTGCTCGAACAAGATAGCAAAGTTTCAGTCATTTGACTCTGGCTCTGAACAAAAACGTGTTGTGGATTAGCTAGACAGGCAGACTAGTATTTTATGTCCCTCTCTGCGATTATAGTTTTTCAAAATGGCGGAACGACATGGAAACCTCTGTGGACATACCCGTCCTATGTATATACAGATTATTCGTATTTACAGAAAAATTATTCGCTTAGGAGAAGTCTAATCACTGCAGAGGTAATTTTACACCAAATGAGGATAAATCTATAAATGAAGAAAATTAGCTAGTCACAGTAACTTGAGTCTGTAGCTAAAAATATATTATTGAAAACTCTTAGAAGAGTAGATTCTGTGCCAAGCAAGGTTTTGAAACCTCCAGAATTGTGTGCTCTTCAATAAAAAACAAGTTGTTGTAACTATCTTCTTGAGGATAATTGCATTAAAAAGCCAATCTAAAGATAGGCCTAAAATTAGCAAGATCCGTTGTATCTAGTCCTGTTATTTATAGTCACAGATCGAACTGCATGTTTGAAATGTCCACAGACCACACCCGAGAACAAACTGGTATTAATGGGCCTGAACAGAGGAAGAGTAGGAAGAACCTCTTTGAATGGTCAAGGAGGGAGAACATCATTTGGAGAACAAAACGAAGTTAACTGACCATCAGTCTTTTGCAAGAGGGAGAGATTAAATCCTTAGCGGCGACCTTACTGATAAAATGGTGAATATATCTATCACCCTGGGGCAGGGAATGGCTCAATACAGTTAACTTTGGGGGCATTAAGAACACAGTCTATTGTCTTTAACAAGACAAGAAGTTTCTGACAGTTGGACAAAACATCATCGAGTTTTCTCTCGGGTGATGAGGTTTTAAAAGAAATGACAAACTGCACTGAACCCTAACCATAACCAAGGCTGCAAGTTTCAAAAGTTACGTTCTGAAAAACCAAGACCATGTTTCTATTCATGGTCAAGGGGCCAGATGATTTCCAGCTGAATTTGAAATTAATGAAAAATCTAACAAATCCATATTTCATAAATTTAAAAAGTTGCTCACTTAATTAAATTGCAATCCCATTAAGTCCCCTACCCTGAGCATACACAAGCTGACAGTGGAAAGAAAAACTCTTAACAGGGAGAGACCAGGCTCTTGAGTTGATCTGCCTTCAAGAGGGTTTAGGAGAACAGAAAGAAGGGATATCTGATGGGTATCAATGACAGTTTAATATTTGATACTTCCTGAGAGACAAATGTGTCTACTATTTGTTTTATTTATTGTTTTCTTTTTCCAGTGTAGATGGAGATGTCTCCAGACTGCAATTTTGATAAAAAATGGCCAAAATAAATAAAAGTGTTATAGGGTAGGGATTATCTAACAATTATTAGTACTCAGCCTCATCCTAATCAAATGCCTGAGCTTGCTCAACTGGCTTTTTTGGGAGCGGAGGAGCACCCGCTCTACTCTGAGTGAGCTTCCCACCCTATCTCTAAAAAGAGCCCGACCACCCTGCGGAGGAAACGCATTTCTGCTGCTTGTAACCACAATCTTGTTCTTGCGGTTAAGACCCAAAGCTCATGATCATAGATGACTGGTAAATTGAGAACTTGTAGACTCTCCCTGTCTGTCTCCGTGACAGACCGGTATAGTACCAACATCACTGCTGACGTAGCATAGACCCACCTATCGATCTACATTTTACCTACATTCGTGAACATGACCCTGTGATACTTAAACTCCTCCACTTGGGCCAGTTCATCTCCCCTGACCCAGAGAAGGCAATCTAACCTTTTCCGGTTCAAGACCATATTCTTGAATTCAGATGCACTGATCCTTATTCTGGGCTCTTTACACTCGGATGCGAACTGTTCCAGCAAAAGTTGTAGATCGGGACTTGATGAAGCTAATAGAACCACATCATCAGCAAAAATGCAGAAATATATTATTATGGCCACCAAGATGTATTCATTCAACACCTTGGCTGTGCCTAGAAATTCTGTTTATAAAAGTGAATAACAGAATTTGTGACAAAGGGCAACCTAGTCGGAGTCCAGCTCTCACTTGAAACGATGTGGACTAAGCTCTGACACTTTTCATACAGAAACCGAACTGCATGTATTAAAGGGGCCAGGTATCACATGGCCATACTCCCGACGCCCCTCCCACAGGATACCCCAAGGTACATGGTCGAGTGCCTTTTTCGAGGCCTACAGACACATGTAGACTTGTTGGGTGAACACCCATTCACCCTTCTGGATCCTGCTGAGGGTATAGAGCTGGTCCAGAACCACAGGGGTTTTCCTGGATCTGAGGTTTGACTATCTGACAGACCCTCCTTGCCAGAACCCCTGAATAGACCTTATCAAGGAGGTTTAAAAGTGTGAGTACTCTGTAGTTGGAACACATTCTACCACCCTGGTCTGCCAATCCAGTGGAACCGCCCCTGATGTATTGTAGAGTTGCATCGACCAATACAACCAGAAAACATCCAGAGCCTTGAGACATATCCACTCCTAGAGCGCTGCCCTACCTCAGCACCAAAGACTGGAGAGCCCAACTCGAGGTCCCCAGGCTCCACTTACCCAATAGAAGATGTGCCTACAGGATTGAAGAATTCAGAAGTTGCCCACTGACCCAGTTGAGGTCAACAGCACATCCTCCCCACTATAAACAGTGAATGGATAGATCTGAGTTACTTTACAAGACAAGATAAGGGCTATTTTAAGCTTCCTATTATTCTGGTGGAAGAACAGCATCATGGCCCTGCTTCAGAAACTGAAGGAGTGTAAAAGTATTCCCAAAGAAAAGGCATGGGAGTTGCAAATTAACCACAGTTAAGTATCCTTTTAAATGTTATGCTAACTACTCAGAGAATTGGTATCCATCTACGTGCACCTATACATAAATGGATACACAGCACGTATACACAGCAATACCTAGTAGTTTCTATTTTGTGGGAATATTACATTCTCACCATCTTATCTAAATCCGTACTTTTTTTTAAATTCAGGGTTGTCACCCTTTAAACCCAAGGACATAACTCTTTGTTATTGTGTCTGATAGGGAGAAAAACCTTGTCTACTACAAAAAAGCATTGGAGTTGGCTATAGTATTGTGGTAAAATCATGTGTGAATGAGGTTTTGGAAATCCAGAATTGTCAAAGCTGTGGATGCTGAGTGAGGACTGTCTACTGTAGTTTTGATATGTGCTCTCCAATAGTAAACATATTCAGATGTTTTGGAATGCTAGAGATTAAATGTCCACAACACTACAGACTTCAGAAGAAAATCTGTAACATAGAGAAATAATGTGTATGTACAGTAATCAGCTTTAATAAGTATTTATTTAAAGGAATCAAGCATAGCTGTTGCTAGGTGGAGCATATACAAACTCTCACTGGACCAAAGACTATGGATAATGTAAAGTCACCTATTTACTTAACATGCATGTTTTTAAAATGTGGAGCCATCTTTGAAAGTTTATAGTGTTGATACAAACCTTCATTAATTGAATAATTCATTAATAGATGTAAATTGTCTGATTTTATTAGTAATTACGATTTATTTTAAGTATGAATTCAGAATTATTGCTCGTGTGAATTGCTTAATCTTCCTATCTGCCCATATTTGTCTAAAGTTGAGTATAAAGCTGTTCCTGTTTTTCTCATAGCACTGTGAAAAACATAAAATTACCTTACTTTCTTACTACTTTTTCCTCATCAGGTGTCCAAGTTTCTTTTAATTTGCAGTGCAGTGGTGTGGTGTTAACGTTGTTGCTTTGTGGTTTGAATCACAGCCGGACGTTTTTCTGTGAAGGCTTGCTTGTCTCTATGTGGTCCGGTAATGGACAGACAATTTGTCCAGAGTGTACCATTCCTACAGCCCAGTGACTGCTGGAATATTCTTTAGCCCTGACCTGAATTGGAATAATTACGTATAGAATGTGACTGGATAAATCTCTTTGTTGACAATGACAAGGAACTGTCATTTTGTGAGTGACGACCACCATACCACTGTGTAGCCGAGCATAAGATTCTTGTGCTTACAAATAATGAAATTCAGACTAAAATACTTGAATGTAAATGATTTAATGATCAAGTTTTCATCATCATTTCATCATGTCTTGAAGAGTTCATAGTTAGATGTTGTCTCAACAGAGCACTTTTTTTGTTTTTTTTTTCAGCCTCTGTGTAATCAGCTACCAACCCCCTACAGACGAGGAGGTCTGGGATGAGAGTTGTCGTCCCTAATTCCCCCACCACCACTGGCAGTTTTGCAACACAGGTGACTACTGAAACAATACAGTATGCCTTGACTGTTGGGGGAGGTACCATGATGCACATCTCCTCACTCTGTTCCCCTTTCCCGTAATGTACATGCATCATTACATCGATTGGTTTATGACTAAATTAAATTACCTGAATTTCTAGTTGTGACTGATGAGAATTTTTGGTAGGAACCTACTGGTTGCCCATGAGAAAAGCTGGAGTTATAGGAGAGTGACTTGCAGAGGTAAGTAGCCCAAAAAGAGTCTTCAGCTAAAGACTCATATTAGCAGGTAACAAAGGCAAATCATCAAATGCCACTTCTCAACCAGCAAAACACGACCAGAAAACAAAGAACTGATGTTAACACACAATACACAAAAAAGTACCTTATTACCACTTTATGGTGTTTTAATGGTAATTAAGTTCAATTAAATTTGAACAATTAATGGACAAATTCATTAAGGGTGAAACAATTGGTCCCTATCTAAAAAAGAAACATGCAAGCAGACAATTTTTTGGATATGTTTGGGTTCATGTTTCTGCGTTTAGCAGAAGCTTTTATCCAAAGCGACTAACAATGCACATACAACATTATAGTTAACATCAAAGCAATAGGCTATGTAGAAGGAAATCACTTGTCAGACTCTGGTAGAGGCAACAGTAGTGACAGTGTGGCGTTAATCCAATGCAGTATGAGCTCTCTGTATCTATTCACTTGCTACATGAAAGCTCTTGAAGTGACATTCAGGTGTAATTAAAAGCCACAGAGCCTTACAGCCGGGAAACATGTGGCAACTTGTTAATTTTCCTCTGTCCCTTCTGCTCTCCTCCCCCATCTCCACCTCCCCCTGTTCCCCTGGAGAGAGTAGGCAGATGGGCTGAGAACAATCTACATCAAAGGACTAATAAGGTAAACTATACATTACATTTAGAAAAGATTAAAACATCTGACTGTGTAACTGTGTTTCTATTCATGAACTGATATGTGCGTCCGATCAACATTTTGAAGATAGTTATAGTAAAATTCCAAATATTTAAACAACATTTTCTGTTGCTATTCAAAATTAAATTCTCTTTTATTGAAATCTTACAAGACAGTTTGTAATAGCTATTAGAATAAATACTGCAATAGCAAACAGCATCAAATGAAGACATCAAAAGATTATGGATAAAGAAGACATGCAAAAAAAATAAAATAACAAGGATTTAAACATAGGTGCAGTTCAGGCTTTCTATGGAGCCCTTTGAAAAAAAAAGTGTCTTTAATTCTTAGACATATTTGCATGTAATTTATGCTATTGTAGTCAGGAAGTAGAATGTGGTCATGTGAAAAATGAGTATGAAAGTGGACACTGTGGTTAAGTGTTAAAGATGGTGTCATAGGCAAAGGCAAACCTATTTGTATAGCATATTTCTTAGGAGAGATAAATCAAAGTGCTTTACGTAAAATGTAATGTTTTTAAATTGAGATTTTAAAGCAGATAAGAATAATTTACTAAACAATAGAAAAGTTGTTGATTGTTGTGTGAGTCCACTATTACCCCAAGATTTTTTTGACGTGAGAAAGTCCCAAGGTGTTTCACGACACTTTACCTTTGTTTTTTATTGGCCACAGACAAAGATTTAATTTCATTTCAATACTTTGTCTGACTTTAACTGGAGAAAGTTGTTCCGCATCTACAAACTTATCTGTTCAATACAGTAACACAATAAATCTAAATGCCCATGTTCTTCTACTGTCAGCCACACATAGATCTGAGTGTCATCTTCACATTTCTGGTCGTACAGATTATGGCTGCGAATTAGCTGGCCTAATAGAAGATTGAAAAAATTGTATAGATTGAACGAAAGGGGTTGCAGTGTTGAATCCCACAGGTCAGTTCCATTCGGTCCTAGACACATTTTCCACTTTCAACAAAGTAACTTTTATCCTTGTGGTAGGACTTGAACTCAAGATTTGATAAATGAACAGAATGTTTTGGGCCCAGAAGGTTGACCGATCTTTTTCCATTACGTACAAAAACAGGGATGAAAGAAGCCACTTTCCATATCATACGAGTGAGGTTTCCGATTCTCAAATTGGTGTGTTTGAAATTAGGTCCATTATCCAACTGCTGATGGTGGTCCAAGCCCAGCAACAGCAGCTTGTTTACCCGGATGCTGTGGTTGATGGTTTTTGAGGCCATACTGAAGTGAACAAACATAACCTTCAAATTGGTGTTCTCATTGTCTTCTCAAATTATTTTCTTGTCTCTTTATGATTTTTTCTTTCATTTCACCCATTCACCCATTTCACTCTCCATTAATATGTATTATGTATTTTAACATAATAAAGAAATAAAGTACTATAGCATCAAGGACAGTTTGATATTCATGATATTCACAAAGCCTCCCCTTGGCAAAGCTGATATGTTTGGCACAAGAGTGTAGTCAGATCACCATTCTGCTTGCCATGATGAACAGCTCCTTTTGCCCAAACTATCAAAGATAGGGACTGGGTTGATTACATATCTATTTACATATATATATATATATATATATATTTATATATACCAACAGCCACATTAAACCCAATAATATAAATAAATAACTGTGGGTTTGTATTTTATTTGAAATTATGTGATTTGATTATGTTTGTTTTTTTAGAAATATGAAGAGTATACTGCAGTAGAAATTATTTGAAATCTCTGAACATAAACTTTATCGGGCTTTTCCCATAAAACAGCCATTTAAAATGTGATATACATTACTTAAATCATGTGCAAAATAATATGAGTGATTGTGATTAATAAAAATATTAAGCAGTTAATGATTCTAATAATATGCCAACACTAATATAGATAGACACGCACACACACACACACACACACACACACACACATACATATGAATGAATGAAGAACTGTCACCTTATAGCGAGAGGGTCAAGGTTCGAATCCCTAGGAAACCAGTGGGCTTTCTGTGTGGACTTTGCATGTTCTCCCCATGTCCACATTGGTAAACTGTGGGTTTCTCAAATGTTAGATCCTTAGATCTTTAGAATTTTTTTTTCAGCAATGATTTTATTAAATCTCACAATCTTGATTTTATGTTTTTAAGTGAGACTTGGTATGACTATGGTCATGCTATGGATGACTGTGTACTTCTATGTTTTTTAGGTAGCAAAAAGGGAAGAAAAGGAAACTACCTTTTAAGAGGGAAAAACCTCTGCCAGAACCAGACTCAGGAAACTAGCCATCTACCGTACCTGAAACAAGTTAATGACATCAAGAATTTCACAAGTACATAGAGAAAAAGGAAAAAGAAGAGTATAGGCAGGTACATCTTTGTAGTTTCACCAGTAATCCCAGTTTTATGTTCACCTGAGCCATCCTTACCATTACGCTTTATCAAAAAGAGGGTTTAATCCTAAAAGTAAAAAGGGTGTTTGTATTTTAACCCAAGCTGACAGATAATTCAACAAGAGAGGGGCCTGATAACTGAACATTGCCTCATATTCCACTGTTAAAAGCTCTAGGGAATAGACCTACCGTCTGAGACCAGTGTCCGTTGGGTAAATATAACACTGAGTTTTTTAACATATGATGGTGCCAAACTATTAAAAGCTTTGTGGAGCAGAATTAAAAATTGGATTTTGAATTTGTTGGGAGCCTATGAAGAAATTTGATTTCTGTGGTTAGTGCTAATCAGAACTCCAATCAGAGCAACACCATTTTGAATCTGCTGGAGGCTTTGAGGAGATGTTGTGAGACAGCCCAGTTATCAAGCAGTTTCATCCTGCGGTTACAAATGCATGAAGCAGTTTCTTCATTAGTCTGACACAGGATATTCCTGATTTTATCAATATTCAGAAGGTGAAAGAAGACCGTCTTGGGCTATTTTATGTGCGGTCCGAAGGGCAGATAAAAAAAATAAAAATAAAAAATAAAAATAACATCAAGGTTCCTCGCTGTTGTACATATGTAGTAATGGGCAACGTTTACTTGAAAAACCTTTTGTACAAAAAGTACTTGTAAGAGTAGTAAAATACTTTTACATGACAATGTTTTAAAAATAACTACTTTTAGTCTGTCATGTTAAGCAACATTCCTTTCAATTTATCTGTCACCACTATTGTTTGTTTTGACATAGCATACAAGACATGACTGTGTTTCTTCACCAGTCAGATCATATTCACCGTGCAAACTACAAAAGGGAAACAAAACAAAAAACATAAAAATGCTAATTATCGTTTTGGTTTTTTTTAAATGGTATTGTTTGACTATGTCTGAGTTTGTGTTATGTTTTTTGCTTGATTGAAAATGTGTTTCATCACTATTTAATAAATAAAAATCAACAAATAAACAAAAAACAAATAAATACATGAATAAATAAATAAATAAATAAATAAATAAATAAATAAATAAATAAATAAATAAATAAATAAATAAATAAATAAATAATTGAAAAGTTTTTTACTCTTACCTCTGTCATTTTTGGCATGACTTCTTCTGATTTGTACTTGCATAATAGCTTTGGCTACTCAGATATTATATTACCATGCAAAAACTGACAGGTAAAATCAAGTCGGAACACAATATCTCTTTCAGAGATATATAGGCATATATTTTATAAACACATGTTTTTGATGTGTTTGTTAATGTGATGAACGCCACATGCTTTTGAAACATTCTTCAAAGCTGAAAGAAAATTACTATTGTTGAAGACCTTTCAAACAGAAGTGAGCACAAATTTCCTTTGGATTTACAAAATTTCCACTGGCTACTGAGATGCCATTTTGAGAGACAGTTTATCCCTTTAAGTCTTTAAGATTTGCGAATAGTTTAAACAGCTGATTAATTTCACCCTGTTTATTAGATAGATACAACTGAGTATCATCAGCTTAACAATCAAAATATATGCCATACTGTCTAATGACGTTTCCTAATCATCACCTTCTGATGAATAATGACAGTGATCTTGAAGCATACGGCATATCAGTCTGGATCTGGAAGATCTTAGCCATGTCATTCTCTTCAGTTGTGATCACCTTCCTGTCACAGGGAGTGCATGGAGGAATACCAAGATTCAGACAGAAATGCAAGGGACTTGGAAACCAAATAAGACCCTATAACCCTATTGTGGCTAACCTTTAGATGGAGGAAGTGGAAAGCAAAACACTAAGATCGTACAAAGGAACAACACCTAACCACTGATTCAGATGTGTGGATGACACTTAGATCAAGAGCCATCTTTTTTTCAACCCACATCTTTGGTCACAAGATCTGGGTAGAGACCCAGAAAAATAAGATTAGAAATGACAAGAAGCTGATTTTTTCCTACAGATGGTGGCTGGATTCGGTCCAAAAGCTATGATGAGGAGCTCGACCACCAAGAACTGTTGAAGAGCTGTTGTTCCAAAGGAACCCGTTAAGATGGTTAAGATACCTGTATGTCACCTTTTCTCAAAAAACGGTCTAATATGTCTCATTTAATGGGAAAGGTTTATGCAGCCCAGCTTTAAATGTTGCTGTGGGCCCTTTTCATAGAATTTCTACATACATTTTAAGCATAACTGTGAAACCGTTGTGCAGAAGTACATTATAGTTAGAGAATTAATTTGATTTTAATTTTACCAATGCATTGGTTTGATATTTCTTTTTTCACAGAAAATCTATGTGATGAAAACTGTTGAATTCCCCTTTGAAAGCTAAAGTCTGAAAATATATATTCTGAGTTCTTGTAGCTCTTAAAATAGATGATAGATCAGTTACTATAGTATTCTATTTAATTAGAAAACCCAAGTGAATTTAACCAAAGCGGAGTTTTCTGTTGGACTGAGATCAAGAAAAATAATGAGTCAAAGTTGTCCATCTTGAGGGGTTCTTATTATACGTGTAGTGTGTGAGGCCTGAACAGATGTATTCTCAGGTTTTGGTGTCATGCGCAGGCTTAAGAGTATGAAAACTATATTCCGGACACATTCCTGGATGAAAGGGTGGCGCGTACCAGTTAGAGAGATGTACAAATCCAGGGATACCATATATAGGAGGATAATCTCAATCTCAAGGCCCACAACAAAAGACTGTGAGGACAGTATAGTTGGATCCAAATGTTAAGACATAAAGCAAGTAAAAGTGCAAACCCTGGATAAAATAAGATGCACCTAGAGTTGGATAGACAATTCTCAGACATTGGACTTTGACATCTCTCCAGATTTGGTGCATAAATTTTTACTTTTGATGAGATCCTGGTTTAAACTAATATCCTCGTTTGTTCGACCAACACTGTGTCCGTTTTTTCCCACAGCATCTTCACATGATTATTTTGAAGGTGGCCATCTTACAATCCCCCATATATGCATGACAGCGAAAGTTTATGTAAAGCTGGAAACATCGGAAAAACTTATAATTCCTTGGTACTGTCCCTTGTTATGTATTTCAGAATGAAGCAAATGATAGAAAATTACTTTCTCATAATCTGTCAGAATTACGAGGTGAAAGTTCTCTCTTTGTTTTTCCTCTTTTTACATTGATTCTGTGTTCTGTGTGTGTGTGTTTTGGATTTGAATCTGTCTCAGTGTTAGTCATGATTATAAATACACTGACATGTTGGCTGGTTAATTAAGGTGTATAATTCTTGTTGTTCTGTGCTGTCACATAAAGAGAGATGATAATAGACTCTGTGTGTGTGTTTGTCTGTGTGTGATGATAATTGGTGGAAGGTTGGTGCTGTGGAATAATTGAATGTCTGAACTACAAACACAATGACAAAAGCAGTGGCTGCAGGCCTCATTTTGTTTGTCTTGAATGTAAAGAGAACAAACAGTAGCAACATTTTGTCCATCTGACTATAAACACACAAAATAAACAAGAGCGGATGAAAAAAAAGGACGAACAACGTACCAAAAAACCTCCACCATCTCACTTGCTTCAACCTCCTATTCTACACAGCGCTGTATTCCATTATAGACACAATATACCATATTTTTTCTTGCAATGTTGGAAATATTCTAAAAGAAAAACCCAGTGATCAAAAATAATTGTACTGTAGATTAAAATGAATGCAGTGGTTACACATACCTGCAAGTACCAGTATGTAGTATTTATGAGGAGGTCTATAGGATAAAAAAATAAAATAAACAATATATAAATGCACCTTAACTGATCTAAGGAAAACATTTAAACGTATTCTTCCTTGTCGGGTTCTTGGAATTGCTTTCAGTCTCATTTTGTGTTCTCTGCTGCCATCTACAGACTTACTATGCCACAGCAGCACCCAAAATGCTAAATTTTACTGCAGCCTTGGAATAGATTTCACCTCCTTCATTTGACACCAATTAACTGTAGGGACAATAAATAGGATGGTAAATCACATCAAAGAAGAATCTCAACTGTGATATCAATGCCTGGTTACAATTTGATTGCAGATTATCATTCTTTTCTTGGTGAATTTTAGCAGACTACCTACTGATACAAGCATATTGTACATTCAATAAGTGTTGATTACAATTTGTCAGTTGACACCAATTTGTTTTTACATGTCACAAGATAATTCAAACCGCAGTTTTTAAAACCTCCTTTTACAATTTTTGAGATTTTGAGCTGAGTACAAGTCCTGCGTCTAACAAAAAATAACAATGGAGATTAATTAAAGGACCTCAACACAAGTTAAATCTCAATGTCATTCTACTATGATAATGTGCTACTCACAGAAAAAGTACCCCTATTTGACTAAGACTAATAGAACTATTTCTATAGGGCATGCAAGAATTACATTAGGATCATTATTAGGAAAGCTTTTTACACCACACTCCAACGTTATTATTACTGTCATTAGTAAATGGTATTTTAACACAGAACAATTTACACATATATCCAATGAAAGACCAAAATCAGATTGACATCAAAGTCTGGGAATTGGAATTGGAACAGTTAGTAGGAAATATTAATGTGTCCTTGGATGAGTAGCTAAAGTTAGTACCGACATAGTGCAGCCGATGACAGAAACAAGCAAAAATAATTTTATAGTTGGCATAGTCTTTAGCAAAATTCTGTTTTAGTATAAAGGATTGCCTTCCTCCAATTAACCTTTTATCTCCACGGACAATGGACCAACGTAAAGAACTGATTTCTTTGTTAGCATTTGATTTAGGTAGGATCCCCTGGATTCTACAACTTGAGATGTTTGTGCTTCATTTAAAAATATATTAAACCCTCGTTGAGAGCCTTTCAGGGCCCTTTATTGTTTTGATCTCTGAATTGTAACATCTTTATGAATAGATATATCCTTACTGATTGACTCAGATAAAACTTTGTATTTTAATCTTGATTAAAATAATAAATGTATTTTTGCTAAGAAATGTTTGGCTCCGTTTTTATCTCTACACATAGCCTCTAAGCAAGTCTGGAATTTTAGAAAGGAAAAGATAAAAGAAAATAGACTAACAAATTTAGCTAACTCTGACAACTTTTAGTGCTAAATAAATTACATTTGAGTCTCCTCAATCTGAATGTTCTTTGAATTTTTACGAATACAAAGACATATTGACTTTTTTCTCTTTTTAAAAATAGTCGTTTTTCCTTTTTACAGACGCTTGGTTTCCACCTGCCACCAACTGTGTCATCCATATGATTATGTACCTTATTATTTATGGTCAAAAGTGTCGTGTCAGGTGGGAATTGTACTGGCAGTTCTGAGGGAGTGGAGGCCAGGTTTTGCACTATAATTCCTTTTAAAAAGGAGCTCTGTCTATTTCTTTTACAGCTCTGATTAAAGGTGTCGTCACCATGTCATACCTATGATTATGTCTGAAGTCAATTGGGAAAGTGTGTCTGTGTGTCTCAATGTGATTGTGGCTGTGACAGTGTGTGTGCATGTATGTATGTGAGACAGGTCAGTGAATACCAGAGGGAACCTCTTCAGTAATGTGACTAATATATTGAGCATCACAGTGCAATGAAGCTTGACAACATTAATAATAGCTTCTTCAGTCAGAAGGTGCGTGGCCTGCCTTCTTTCTGCCTCATGATTTATACAGAAACCTTGTATCCCTCCATAACATAGGGGGGAAATTCTGATATTTTAATGATGAGTACGACCTTTATTCAAAGACCTTTCAGTCAATCAGATACATTTGTCTTGTTTTATAGCTGTTAGCGTCAAACAGTAAAGTCAAGCATAAATGTGCATCCCTCTGTTCCAGCCCCTTAATTTGATTGGATACAAAAAATATATATTGAGTCAAAACCGTCAACTATTTTACATATTACATATGCTCATGTTAAACACAACACAGGAAAGTAATCGGTTATACTACTATTAGAAATTAAAGGCCATGTTTTTGTTTTCCTTTTGCTATTACTGCTTTCCATAATTTTGAGATTTACCTGTAAATTCAGGACCATGGCTAGCTCATTGAACAAATAGCTGTATAAATCACGCAACTTTTCCAGTTGTTGCAAATGTCTGCTCTGATAACTTGTCAACTACAACACTATTTTTTGATGATAGCTGCAATTGATTTCTGACATAATTCACCTTCCCACTGGAAAAATGTGTCCTTCATCCAAGATTGCAGCTTTTAAGATGGTGGCCCTGTTCTGGACATAGCCCATAAGACCTGGACATACCCCCCCTCACCCAGTCATTAGCAATGACCAAGCCCCTCTGACTGTTTAATTCTTTTTGTGAAATATTACCAACTTTTTTGCACACTGAAATAGTAGTACTCGGTAGGTTGTGGCTGACCTTCTTGTGGTTTCCATCTGCTTTTGATATCCTCTTTTATCCGGAGGTGCCCTGAGTGTCATCTAAGGTGTCCTCTGGTATCTCAACCCATGTGTTCATTACCAAGTGCACCCTCTTTGAACGATTTGGATGAATTACATCCCAAATCCATGTGGTTTACTCTACCAGAGTGTTTTATTGAGTCAACATTTCTCTCCCATTCCAGAATACAGTTTGATGTTATCCATGTAGATGTGGCTAATGGTTACTCTACTTTAGAACCATCGACCACAGGCAGTCCTACTCATGAGGCTGCTGTCAGGGCTCAGGCCCATGCAGAACAGCAAAAGAAAATGAGAACCTCGTTGGTAGCTACCACAGTTGATATTGACTTATTCAGTCGGCCTGGAGTTGGCCTCCACAATTCCATTGAGTTATTGATGATGACTCTTGATATCTTGTTACCATTGTACTGTTGTAAGATTTCAAGTATCTATGTGTCAAAATGAATCACAGGTTTGCAGTCAAGCTATGTAGTACACAGGATCCTTTGCAGTTGTTGTTAGCATGACACAGACGTGGACTATGGACAGCGGAAAACCAAGAAAGAAGGCTTCTCCTCCTCTAATCAACCTCCCACTTCAGAACAGATTTGCACAGCTAGAGAAATCTGGATCTCCATCTGATGACCTGCGTAAAGTCTCTTTACGTAGCAAGGTAAACCCGGACCTGAGGCTCTGATGGTGAGTGAAGCTGCTGTGAAGGATGTAAGGTCTGTAGGTGGGAAATATACAAAACACTTTTCTTTTCAGCGCAGGTTTGCCATGAACCATCTTACTTCTGTAACAAATATAAATCTTGAATAAATAATAAGTCAGTATTGGATGATGAAGGGAGACTTCTCACCCTGACAAGCCTCCCTTGGCAAAGCAAAAGTGCACTCAGATTACAATTCCCTTGCCATAATGCCATAAAAAAGGAAATATAAAATAATACTATGCTTTCCAAAGGACATGGTATCAGACATGGGAGATAACATTGTGGAAATTATGGCTGCACATCTAACTCTCAAGACCCTTGTTCTACACCTGGGATCAGATGTCTTTGTGAAACAGCAGTCTGAGTTGTTGAAACAGGACTTCATGAAGCTGTTGATACAGTAAACATTGTGGATTCTGAAATGTTCATTTGTGGCCCTCTACCACCAATAAGAGGAGATGAGAAATTCAGAAGGCTTATTAGCCTGAACAAATGGCTGTCTGTTGTGTGTGCCACATATGCCTTTAGTTTTATTGACAATTTATTTTTTTCCTGGGACATCAAACATTATTTTAAGGTGCATGGCATCTGCCAAAATAGATCTGGAGTAAGGCTGTTTGCAGCTTATTTTTATGTTATGTGTTGATTCCCTATCCTGCTCTGTTGGACAAGGACAGAATGAAGCATAAACAAAACAAAAAAAATATGGTCCAGCCCATCAGTCACTCTGAGATTGTGACGCCCCAGCCCGCTCCAGATGACGTCATCCTGGAGCTCTCTCAGACACCTCGTCCACTAAAAGGCAGGAATGATGATCCACCCTCATCTAGGTCACCCTCCCCATCTCTTCCTCTACTGGACTTCACTGACAGGAGATGGACACTGTTGCCACCAAGACGGCCTCATGCCCCAGTTACATTCCTACATCCACAAATCTCCTACGCTGTCGCCCTGCCCCTCCTTCTCCCCCACCACATTCTCCATGCCACAGCTCCAGTACCATTCCTGCACCCACAAATCTTCCTCCATCCACAGTTCTTCCACGCCGTCATCTTGCTCCACCTCCCCTCCAAAAATTCCAAACGTTGTCTTGGCCCTTAATGACCAAAGGAGCAATGAATGAGTTGGGTTCTCCAGTAGCAACAGCAGTAGAAGCCCTGAGTCATAAGAAAAAGCTGTTGGAGCCAGATAGGTATCTGTATGCTGATGTGTACCGGGGCTAGGCAACAGTACTACATGTATCTGTGGCCAGGATAAGGATATGGAAGTAGCTTCTTTCATCCCCATTTTGATACGTAACAGAAAATGATTAGTCAGCCTTCAGAGACCAAAACATTCTGTACATGCATCAAACCTCGTCTTCACTACACGTCAGCCACAGCCAGCCCACAATACTGACACAGTGAAACTAGCTTTACTAAATGTCAGGTCTTTAGCAGGGAAATCCTTTAATGACTTAATTAATGACTTAATTAATGACTTTATTTCCTCCCACAATCTTGACTTTACATTTTTAACTGAGTCATGGCTCGACAGAACCACAGCTGATATGGTCCTGATTGAGGCTGGTCCACGACACTTGAATTCTCTATCAGAAACATGTCAAAACCAGAGGGGTGGGGAGGTTGCGCCATTATTAGAGACAATTTACTCACATACAAAGTATGATTTGTTTTTTTTTTTCATAATTTGAGTATGAGTCATTTAAGATGGAGAGAAAACAATTCTCCATTTTTTATATTCCCATCTATAAACCCCCATGGAACTATTTTATAGATGATTTCACTGAATTACTTTAGTTGTGTGCACTAACTTTGACTGCTTGGTCATAACAGGTGAACTTAATGCAGCCCAAAATAACCACTGTAAAGAACTCACTGCTGTCATTGAGATGTTTGGTCTAACTCAGCATGTGAGTGAGCCCACTCACAACAGAGGACACACTCTAGATGTGCTCATTTCAAAGGGTGTTGTAATTTCAAATGTGGATGTTGTTGATGTTGCATTGATCATTTCTGTGTTTTCTTCGACCTGCTAGTTACACCCAAACCAGCAGTTGGGTCTGCAGTTTTTTGGGGAAGAATCATTAGTGACAACACAGGAACACAGTTTCTGTAAATGATCAGGTTTGAAGATACAACATGTTCTAATGTTGATGATCTGAAGAATTCATACATATCAAGTGTCTCAAAGGTCTTGGATGCCATTGCTCCTGTCAAGGTCAGAGTGGTTGAAAAGAGACAAAAGGCACTGTGGAAAAGCGATGACTTGGTCAGGGCACAAAAGAGGGAGTGCCTGAAAGACGAACGAAAGTGACTCTAGTCCAAGATCGAGGTTCATTTTAAGATCCACAAACAAAGGTAGTGTGTGTTCAACCAAAAGAGGGATTTAATTTTTCTGAAATCATCAACAACTGCGGAAACAAATCTTATGTCCTGTTTGCTACAGTTAGCAGACTAACAAACCCTCCAGTCCCACTGCCCTTGGAACTCGTTTCTACATCCAAATTACTGGACAACAACCATATCAAAGCTGCCATTCTTAGGAAAAGTCCTGGAAAAATTTGTGCATCAAAAATGACTGACTTTCTCAAGAGTATCAATGTGTTTGATGCTTTCCAGTAAGGCTTTAGGCCCCAACACAGCACTGAGACAGCTCTGATCAAAGTGACAAACGACATCCGCCTGAACTCAGACGCAGGCAAAGTTTCAATCCCAGTTCTGCTGGATCTGAGCGCTGCTTTTAACACAGTGGACCATGTGATTTCATTACAGAGGTTAGAAGACTGGGTGGGAATCTCTGATATGACTTTAAAGTGGTTCAAGTCCTACCTCAAGGACAGGTTTTACTCTTTTGACATTGGGAACTGTCTCAGACTGAATGGGGCTGACCTGTGGGGTTCACCAGGGTTCCATCTTGGAACCCCTTTTGTTTAATCTGTATATGCTTCCATTGGGACAGCTGAAATGCAGCCTTAATCAGGCCTACCACAACTATGCAGATGACACTCAGATCTATGTGTCGCTGACAGCAGGAGAACACAGGGCTGTTGATTTATTGTGTTGCTGTGTTGAACATATCAGTTTGTAGATGCAGAACAACTTTCTCCAATTAAACCCAGACAAAACTGAAATCATTGTCTGTGGCCCACAAAAACTAAGAAAAAAGTGTCATTAGTCACCTTCAGACACTTCTTCTGTAACCTAAAAATCAGGTCAAGAATCTGGGGCCACATTAAATCAGTAACATCAGCAGCCTTTTACCATCTCAAAAACATTGCCAAAATAAGAGGAATAGTGTCTAAACCAGACCTAGAAATCAACGTCAACAAGATGGTGGACATGGTCATGGACATCAACAGCCCTGCAGTTCAGGTGGTGAACTCTATGACGTTCCTGGGCACTACCATCACCAGGGACCTCAAGTGGGAAACACACTCAACAAACGTCATCAAGCGGGTGCATCAGAGGATGTTCATCCTTAGACCGCTCCGCAAGACGAACGTCTCCCCCAAGGTTTGCTCCCAATTCTAAAGAGCCACCATTGAGGGTGTCCTCACCTCCTCCATCACTGTGTGGTACCCTGCATCCACACCGAGAGCAGAATGGAGTGCATTGTGTACACAGCGAACGGCCTCACAGGCCTCCAACAGGAGCCTGTGTATGTTCTGCATAATAGAAGATCCCAAGAGAGGGCTAGGAGGATAGTGAGGGAACCATCTCACCCAGCTCACTCCCTATTCACACCCCTCCCATCAGGTCAAAGGTTCAAATCCATCAGGACCAGAACCACCAGGCATCTGAACAACACCACTCTCTTAAATAAGAACATCACCACCCTCCAACCATTTTTAGAGTCAGTTAAAGATATGGACACCTAAAAACATCCAAACTCATCATATGTCCCTTTTCTTTACAGTTATTCAAATGTGTTATTTACACTGTCCTTTTGCGCTGAGATACCATGTCAAATTCCTGTGTACTTGTTCATTTGGCCAATAAAGAGATTTCTGATTTTTTGAAGAGGTGAGACAGGTCCCAACTCTGGGATGTTTAAATGTTTAAATCCAGGCTAAAAACGGTTCTGTTTAACTGTGCACATGGAAACTGAATGTATTTTATCCGCACCCTTAACTTTTTATCTATCTATTTTCTTGATTCATTTTCTTTCTTGGTATTTCTGGTTTTAAATTCTTTGTAAAGCACTTTCAATGGTCTTGTACATGAACTTATACAAATAAACTTGCCTTGCCTTGCCTTGCCTTTGCAGTCAGAGTCAGGAGACACATTCTCAGGAGAAGCCTTTTTCATACTGTGACAATGTCCCGACACAAAAGGGATATTGTGACATGAAGAATTTGCACAGCAGTCTCAGTAAACGTGAACGGTTTACCAGTTACATCCAAAGCAAGAGCTCAAGAAAAATCTTTCGTGTTTCCAGGATTGATTTCGATTGAACAGCAATGACTGAATATCAGTAATTGCAATGCTAAGGTTAGGGCAATTGCGAGATTTTTGAAAGATCTCATAAATGCCACTTGCTTCCTTGCCAAATAGCAGCTGGCATTTTGTGGAAGTGATGAAAGTACTCTGCTAATCCAGGCAGTTATGTTGGGCTCCTCCATGCTTTTGCTGTGAAAGTTAAACCGCTAGCTAGGCAATCAGAGTCATCCAATGTATTTACTGGTTTGTCAGGATATAGAGTAGAATACAGAATTAAAGTGATTAAAAATGTCATCACTAATTACATTAAAAAGGAGATCAGTGCAGTAGAACTAAAAGTAAATGAGACCAGCGACATCACAAACAAAGCCATAAGCCATGCCAGACCATAAGCACCTAAATAACCTGAGCATCATTCCGCATTATCACGGAAAATCCTGACAACTTGGAAAATGAAACCGATGACGGCAGCAGAATTACAATTGGTGGCAGTAAAAATCATTTACATACTTACTCCTCGCAGCGTATGAGTGCATTTCAATTAAACTAAGGCACTTTTCAGAGTGCTTCAAAACAAAGTGATGGACATAGAATAATGTCTCACGCGCATCTGTGACACCGCTGCAGCTCTTGGACAAATGAAGGTGAAGTTTAACTGTATTATGTTTTTATGGATGAAACGACACAATGGTTCTGTTCCATTTTGGACTTCCATTCAGATTAAATAACGGCCAGGTTCAATCATTTTAGTGAGCTAGTTTTCCTTAGTTTGGTGGATTCAGCAAAACTCAGTGAAATGTTACATTTTGATAAAGATAAGGGCCTTTCAAAATACTTCTTTGACTTTGTGAGACTAAAGGCAGATATCACCGGACTGTGTAGCTCACAAATAGAGAGGAATGATAGTAAATCTGGACAGCTTCTGAACTTTTTGGCCCAGTGGGATCTTATTCAGACTGTTCCTGAGGAAACAAAGGTACCCCTAGCTCGTGCTCACTGCGCCTGCCACAACAGTGTCAGTGGAGCAGTCATTCTCACCACTGAAAAGAATCAAAGCATACGGTTGGAATAGGGCATATCAAGGATGGCTTTCTTCCCTGGCAGTGATCTCCATAGAGAAGTTGAGACATTCAAAACTGAAACAAGACAGGTAGGACTTTTTTTTAAATTACAAAAAAAATGTCTAGAAGGATTAGTGAAGGAAGTCATTTAAAAATGAAGTTAAGACAATAAAACATTTTTTTAAAGCAAAATTTGTCAATGTGGTATTTCTGCCAGGTTTGTCTTGTCCTAGGTTTTGTTCGGTCTTGTGATATCCTGTTTTATTTTGAAAGCTAACTCCTGTCGTTTCAGATCATTTGCCCTACATCATGTGTTTTTAGAGTTCTGACGCAGAGTCTGGGTAGACTTGACAGTTAAAGAAATACACAATAAGGAAATATATATATTTGCATGAATTCTACGTTATAAAACAACTCAAAATATAAATTCACATCTTTTTATGTACCTTGAGACACAGACGTAATCACGAGAACGCTATTAAGTTTTTTAACCTCTTCATAGTTAAATAAACTTACAGCTTTGCCCAGAAAATGTTCTACGTGAAGGTTGTGGCTAAGTGTTGGAGCGTGAACAGCATGTTCATTTTTTACCTCTTGGAGCCACCAGGAAAAGCCTTAAAGACAACACACTCCCTGTCTGGCCTTGGTGAAGCCACAATTAACTTGAAGGAGTCCAAGACAACATTCCTTGAATCAGTCCTTAGACACAAGAATAACTACTTCTTCAACAGGCCTGAGAAAAGTTTTTGCATTGCCTTGGTTGGCCGATTTTATATCAACCTTTCTTACATGTCCATCCTTCCAAGGAAAGGTTGCTGTGACTATGGCCATGGGCCAGCAGTTGCAGGCAATCTGTTTGTGCCTTAGGAGAACTAAGTCTCCCACTTGAAGGTTTCTGCGTGGCACTATCCATTTTTGTCTTTGTTGAAGGGATGGTAAGTATTCTTGGCTCCAAGGAGTCCAAAACTGGTTTGCGAGAACTTGACCTTGCCTCCATTGTTTTGTGTAAAGGTAATTTTCTGTTAAATCTCCAGGAGGAGGAGGGACTCTTGATGTCCTGACTTCACCATGGCTGGTGAAAGAATGAAAGGTTCTTCTTTTGGGTCTGTAGAAAAAGGTAGGAGTGGACGTACATTGATGATAGCAGTGATTTCTGCCATTAGCGTCGACAGCACCTCTTGGGTAACACAACTTTTTGCAACAAGTGCATTGAATTAAGGATTTTCCTGGCAATAGCGATCATCCGTTCCCATAAGCCCCCCATGCGGGAAACATGTTAGCCCGATTCTTTATTTGCAAGCCTGAGAATAAACCAGAGTAGATCAATCGTACAAATATGGCATTTATTGGTCAAAAGCTAAGTAAATCAGCGTTGGGCTCTCACAGACCAAGTTCCCGGAGGATTTCAGATGGCAAGACATTCGATTTCCGGGTGCGATGGACAGTTATCCTCTGGGCCGGGCCTCGAACAGGAGGACGGCCGGACGTAACCGAGTGTTATTGGCCAGTTAGCTTTGACATGAACAGGCCAGCCCCTAATTCATGCAGGTTTCGGTGGAATGTGATAAGTGTGTGTGTGAATGTTGACCTTGAAGATGTGTATCTACTGTAACCGAGAGAGGAGGAGGAGGAGTAGGCACAGCCAAAATTAGAATTAACAAAAGTAGAATTCTAAAGGGGATGATATCATTCTAAAATGAAATAAGACAATCAGTCATTTACATGGATTAAGTTAAAACATACTCTGCTAAAGTGAGGAATTATAGCCCAATTCTAACAAGCAAGTTGAGGTCTGAAGTTCCAACAACATTCTTGTTTGTTGAGATACCTTTGCACAGTACTGTCTATCTCCAACTCGTTGGTAGCTCTAATGAAGTTAGTAGCACAATCACAATGGAGTTGTTTTTTCTGGGCTTCTGAGTGCGATGAAAAGCCTGAGAAGGATTATGCAGCTGGATGCGTCCATAGATTCAATCAGTTCAATGTGGACAGCCCTCGAACTCAAGCAACTAAACATTATGGCCCACCGTTTGCTTTCTGCCTGTCCTCCTCTGGTGCATCTGGTAATAATGGACCATGGTCCAACATACGTGAAAGGAAGGCAGACTGTGAGAAGTTCTGGCAGTAGGTAAGACATGCGTTGTTCCTCAAGTCTCCTACACAGTGTCTATCAGATTATGCATTTGTTGAGCACAGAATTGGTTACCACCCAAAATCCACAGTCCAGCTGCCCTTACTGTACCTTCTGTGAGATGTCGGCCCTCACCTCATGCTGGTGTCATACAAACAATACGGAAATGTCTTTTGCAAAAGATTACTGGGTTCTTTTCTTCACATGTAAGCTGAAAATGTTTCCGTCTGCCTCCAACACAGATGAGATTATCCTCTAAGGTTGGACTGAGTTTATATAGGGGCTGTTTGCGGGAACCGCTTTGTTTCCTTGGAGGGCTGACAGTTCTTTTGCAAAGGCTGGCCTTTTTTCTGCTTTCAAAATGACGTCTTTCGCTTGAGCTATTTTGTCCACTGTACGAGGTAAGTCACATATGTGCCATACTGAGCACCTGCTGTTTTGGTTGGAATGTTTGTAGGATCTTGCCATATGAATAAGGAGCGCCACTGCTCGCAGGAAAGAGGCGAAGGTGGAGAAGCGCTGAAACTGGTCAGGGTTAAGCACAGATTCCTCCAGGTGATAGTGTAGGTGCGTACCTGTGGCCGGACATCTGAGTAATTTTCTGGTTCGATGAGCTCAAACATTTCACTTGTTTGTGTTGTTCCTGCACATGGGTTATGCAGGAATTAAGGTCTGGTGAACCAGGAACTCTGAGCAAGATGGGATGCAGGTAGAGATCTGGATGCATGATCTGCAAGGTCATAATGCCATTGTTCTGGTCTTGAGGATTGTGGAATACTTTGTTGTGGACATAGGTGTAAACCATTTTGTTACATTAATGTCCCCAAGCATCACCTGGCTGTCCTTGTAAAAAATGATAGCATACAATTTTAAATCTAGCTCTTCTCAGAGGAAGTCTGCCATTTCTACTGCAAGATCAGCAGTGCAGGGTTCTAGCCTTGGGATCATAGGTTTGGATTGAGGTGCTAGTTTGGCTATGCCCATAACCAGTCCTACTTCCACTTTTCCATCCTTCTGAATGGCTCTCAGGCTCTCTCCAATGGCAATGTTTGAGGCATATAAGAATAAACACAACGCCGTGTGGACAGCATTGATGAGGGAGATTGGTGTGTATGTGCGTGGCACATGAAGCTCCCTTAAAACTTGCAGAGAGTCTCTCCATGTTTCCCATTTCTTAAGCATGTCTACTGGGAGAAGTGTGTCCCAGTCAGTCAGTTCTGCAGTAAGCTCCCTGAGAAGAGATCTTCCTTGCATCGTGACAGGTGCCAATAATCCCATAGGATCAAAAACAATGTTGACGGTAGAGAGAACTCCACATCTGGTGAAAGGTTTGATAACAGTTGATACAGAGAACGTGAATGTATTACTCCCGTAGCAAACCTAAGCTGCGAGCATGGGTACCACTTCACTTGAGTCCAGATCCTTGATGACTGGAACAGCCATCAGGTGAGAAATTCTGTTGACTTCTTGACTGTTCAACACAAACTTTTTCTAACAAAGGTTTGATTCAGTAAGTGAAGCCTGAGTTCGCTTCAGCACGTCGATTGCTTCAGTAGGCAGAGACACTAAGCCACCATCCTCATAAAAGTGTCTTTCCAAAAACCTAACTGTGTCAGTCCCATACTTCTAGGCACTTTCAAGAAAGGCTCTTCGCAAAACCATAAGTGGATTCAGCAGGAGATGGCAAGACGTGAACCAACATGCGATAGTCGATAATCGCCTTACTGATGTCATTATCTTCTAACCATAAAACACCAAGGAGGTTGCAATGATTCTCACGCACCAAAAAACAGTGGAACATCTGTTGGATGTTGGCAAGGAGAGCCACTCCCTCCTTCCTGAAGCGAAGAAGGATGCCAAAGAGCGAGTTGTTGATATCAGGACCTATCAGAAGCACATAATTAAGGGAGACACCAGAGTATTGAGTGCTGGAATCAAAAACTACCCTGATTTGGTTGCGCTTTTGTGGGTGATATACCCCAAATGATGGAAGAAACCAGCAGTCCTCTTTCTCCTTTGAAGGTGGCATTACTTCTGCATGACAATTGACTATGATCTTCTCCATGAACACCACATATTGTCTCTGCACCTCCGCTTTCTTCTTGAATTGACATTGCAGGGATTTGAAATATTTGACTGCATGCTTTCTGTTTTTTGGCAAACACTGGCCTGGCTCTTCAAATGGCAATGGGGCGACCCAACTGCTGGTGTCATCTCTGTGGACGTTTGCGTCCACGATCTTTCGAAAGAAGATGTCTTCTATTGATGGAGCAGGTTCGTTGTCCTGCTCAGTTTGGTCAACATCCTCTCTGACACTTTGTTGGGCCCACTGAAGCAAAACTGGCTTTCTTCGACCTGCATGAAACTTGTACAGGACTGAAAAGTGGAATGGTGACCGTTATGTCTTGTGACATGTGTCAACTGTTGGTTTGTGCATGTTATATAGGGACACCTCTCCTATCACCACCCAGCCTAGATCAAGACATTGTGCAAAGGGAGTGTCATGAGGTCTATTTACTTGCTGTCTGAGCATGTCTCTTCTGAGTAGCAGGAGTATCTCCGCTGATGGATCCAGATCAGGAATGTATTTGCCTATGTGATGGAGATGGGGCTGATGCAAAACTCTACTTGGTGTTGGGATTTCAGTTCGATTGTTTGGGATTTCAGGACACAGGAGATGAAACCTTTGTTCTCAGATGGTACATGAGTGGTTTATTCTGGTTAGTTCAAAGAACTCTGGTCTGGCTAAAGAGTGGTTGCTCCGGTCATCCAAGATAACATCAGCTTTAATGGCTTCGTGCTTTGAATATTTTGGATAGACTTTTGCTAGGCAGATCTTAGAACAAGAACGGCCCCACTGACTGGAGCCACAAACCTTTGTGCATTTAGTTCTAACATCGATAACATTAGAACCATCTTCACCTTCCAAACCATTCTCCTGTAGCAAGGAGGAGCCTTGGTAGGTTGAGGTTGTGGGCCGGGGTGCATGGCTGCATCACGGTAGGTATTTTCATATTCAAAACACTTCGAAGAAGATTTACAGTCTTTGGCAACATGGGAAGTTGAAGAACAACACTTAAAGCATATTCCTTTCTATTTTAGGAAAGCCTTCCTGTCATCAATGGATTTATCTCTGAATGTCCTGCACTTTTTAAATGGGTGTGGTTTGTCATGCAGTCGGCAGTTCTTGTTAGGGTCGTTGTTGATTGTGGAGACATCTGTTTTGTGAACAGTGAAAGATTTGTTGGCGTTGAAGCTTTTTACAGATAACCTCTCTGGTTTTATGGAATTCGCACTGCTGCTTTGATGAATAAAGCTAGGGTCATTACACCTTTTGGCCTCATGACACAAATTCACTGAAGTAGCGAAACTAAAGGTAACTAAAGGGAAGCAATCATTGTGCTCTTCCTTGTCCCATGACCCAGATGCCACCCATTTCACTTGGAGCCCATAAGGAAGTTTGTTTACTATCGGTTCATCTCATCTGGAGGTGTCTAGATACAACAGCCCAGTGAGATATCCATCCTCCTTGGCGCTTTGTATCTCCATGAGCAAATCTCCAAGTTTGCGTAATTTGATGTGATCTTTGGCTGCAATTCTTAGAAAACTGTCTAGTCGCTGGAACAGTGACTGCTCGATTATCTCAGGGGATTCTGTGATGCTTCTTTTAGATACTTTTTGTCTCTTAGCATTGGAAAAGAGACACAAGTACCACATATCTAAGATATCCATGATCTTCTTTGTGGGAGAATTATTAGGATGTATCACTGTCCTACAAGGACGGTTAGAATCCTGCAAGGATAAGGGATTCAATTGCATTATAATCTGGATGAGATGGAGCTGCTTACATTCTCAGAGGGTTCTTAGTTTTATTTCATGCTCAGCTTTCGCAGTTTCTATCAAAGGTTTTCAAAATTTGTATATTTGACCTGTGTAATTTAAGATTTTTTTTTACCTTTATGTGATTATTTCATTGTAATTAAGCAATACTTATTAGATTTGAGGTATTACGTTTTGTTTTTTTTGGCTGGATTATTCGATAATCATAACGTTCCTTAAACTATGCATCCATGGTTTAGTTGTTTGTTTTCAAATTAATTTGCTTAGAACTGGAGCCAATTGTGTCTGCATCTCCTTCAAACAGCTGCTACAGAGAGGTGATATCTGACCAGCAAAGCAGAGTCGTTAGTTCAACCACCTCCAAGTGAAGACCTGGTGCGGTCCTACTGAAGTTCAGAGGACAAGTTTTCTTGAAAGAAAGTTTTTTTTTTCCTCTTCTTTCTTCCGTGAATGAAAGTCAAGCAATGCCTTCTCAACAAACAAATCAAACAATAGCAAGCTCTCCAAATGCATGTTAGGACAAATTATCAAACTTCTGCAATCTTCAGTTCACAGAGGGACAAGACAGGGTTGCCAACTTTCTCCCTCACTTTTTTACATTGTTATTTAACCTTTAGCAACTGCTATCAGACATGATGTAAATATCAAAGGCATTCAACCCAAAAATATGGAGCATAAAATCACCTTTTATGTGGATGAGGTATTATTCTTCCCACAGAAGTCACAAGCATCACAGTCGAATCATTACACTGCTGAATATCTTACCAGCAAAGACTTTCTTTAGCCAATAACTTACTATATATCTAAGTTAATTAAATCCAGCTCACAGGATGACCCCAGGCTAAATGTTTTACAAGCACTGGGTGGACAAACCACTAAATATTCAAAACATAAAACATCACAGATATTTGAAAATCATTAACATTACCACTTTTTTTTAAATGACTTGCCACTTCCTCATCAAAACCTAAATCCATCTGAAATAATCCTGACATCATCGAAAGTAATTAAAAAAACGGCTAAACTTCTCTCAGTGGACCAGCATGCTCAAGTGTGCCCAAAAGGAATGTGGGGATCCACCCAGATATGAAACCCAGACATGAGTGTAAAGCTGAACATGACAGGAACTTTGCTGTCTCCTTTGTGTGCTTTAAAGTACTTAAAAATTACATGTGAAGAACACCAGAAGAGACAGTGAAACCATCTCTAATCAGGTATTGCAAATCAGGAGTGATACCTTAACACCTTCCCCCACAAGACTGTGATGGAAAACTGACAACAAGCACCAAACACTACCACAATAACAGCTTCATCAGAATTAATCTTTAGCCTGATTGCCAAAACTATGTGAAACCTGTTTTGCATCTTTGAAGTGGGTCTTTAAGGGAATTCAGGGACACTTCATGCTTCAGTTTAACACCTTTCTCCTTTATGTGCCCCAATTTGTACAAATAAAGGAAATAGAAATGATCAGATAACATTCTAAATGTTACATAATCTAGTGCACTGTGGCTTTCGCAATACCCCACATTTAACTCAAGGCCTGTTAAAAGTGAACAATTTCAATTATCCGTTTCACTTAATGGTAAACCTTGTTTTCCCCTTTTCATCATGTTTGTCATATTTTTTAAACCAAACAGAGAACACAGTTAATACTTTTATATGGTGAAAACATCCATTGTTTTTATCAGCAGTGTGGAATCATGATCTGCTTATCAAGGACATTATTTTCTTTACTGTTTATTTTGCATATATCTTAATTGCTTTTTTTACAAGATACAGGTATATGTAATTGTCTTCTGGGTCATTTAACCATACAATGTTGAAAAATCGAGATGTATTTCTTTATCTTGTTAAATTTTGATATTTAAAAGTTTAAAGTTCTCTATGCCCTGAGCTGTAAAACTCTAGGTCGAAAGTTACACCGACAATGAAAAATCCTCCAACAATGACTCTCTGGTCCCTGCAGGGACTGCAGACGTAGACTGCTAGGCCTGACACTCCACTCACCTGGGTTTGGGAGATTGTTCAATTGCTGTAGGGGATTCGTGTATCATGTCTGGTGGTCAGCTTTGGTGGCCGGTAAATGGTGTTGCTGTGAGATGCTGAGTGTCATATCTGCCAGGCTTGTGGTGGCTTCTGCTAGGCGTATGATTGGTGGCCAGGTTGCTCGGGTAGGGGGTCAAGGCTCTGATGCCTTGTGGGATACTGGGACTTGATGGAGGGCCCTTCTGCTTCTGGGCTGCCTCTTTGTCAGGCCAGTGTTTGCTTTCTGTTTTTTTTTTTAGGGTTTTCTGGGCGCTCTTGCGGCAGCCAAGGGCCTATTAGAAATTGGGATGTCCCACCCTTAGGTGGATGCTCGGGTGGCTATCCTGGCTGTGGCTATGGACACTGGTTCTGCCTGATCCTCGACAGAGATAATATCCCTCATATACCTGAACTGTGCAAGACATCAACTCACTCATACAGCTCACCAGAATATACAGATGGGAATTGGGATGGCATTGGGATAAACAGAATAATATTGGTGATTGCAATTACGGGAGATACAGTATGATAGGGCACCATAAAGATGTTCATAGTAGTTACAAATACCTTGGATTCCACAGGCCAACCCTAACCCCAGAAAAAGACTGGACGGAAATCAACTATAACCAAGTATCGATGTTGAGTAGGGCAGATCTTGAGGAGTCAGCTGAATGGGACGATCAGTCCAAGTCATTCAACACTAAAGCCATGCCAGTGACTAGGTACTCTGATAGCCAAAGGAGGCCATTGATGAGTATGAAGGGTTTCACCTAACAACAAGCACCCTGAGACTATACAAAAGGGAGCCCTTGGGTTGATAAAGATGAAAAACACTATCCAAAACAAAACAACAAAAGATCTAGGAATTAATCAAGTAGATGGTAAACAAGTGTGAAGTGCCATTCAAATGTTTAATGCAGCTGAAACCCAGAGAAGTTGAAAATGATCCATTATGGAAGGATAATCCTCCAGATGGCATATACCAGACTGAATAAATGGTTGATATTAAGAAGTCCTACCAATGGCTAAAAAAGGCCAGAAAACGTATTGAGCACAAAGGTAATAGAGGCTGAGTTCTGCCACGCTGAAATAGGGATGAGAGGAAAGACGAAATTGAAAACTTGAAAGCAGCATTGGCAGCAATGGTGCTTAGATCGCTATGCCCCCCTAAGTCGGAGAATGGCTACAGCAGATCCCATGGACAATATCTACGAAAACCTGAGATACTCAAGCCTCAGGTCTTTTGCAGCGGACCTGAGTATGTAAATATTTATATATACATATGTAGAATAATGGTACAAAAGTTATCATGCATTCTCTGAATTACATATGTGTGTGTATGTAAGGGTTTAACAATGCTTGTGTGTTAGCAAGAAGGCTATGTCCTAAACACAAGTGGTTTTGCATATAAAAGTGTCTGCTGACTACAGTGGTGACCCTTGAGACCACAGTCCTTTTTGGCAGCTGAAACAGAAGAACAACTGGACTTTGTTCCTCCTGTCACATCAGCTGTCTTCCTGTTCAATCAGTGCATCCTGTGATTATGACCAATGTCCAATCAAAATTGTGTGGTCCTTCTGTCTTTGGAGAAGATGAAGTCACAAATCTGTGATAAGGTGGAACCAAATAAATGGAGAGGGGAGCAGCATGAGACCTCAGAGTAGGTTGGAGATTGTAAGGTCTCAGCAGCTCTCCTTGCAAATATTCACTGAACTTACTGTGTCTTACTTACTGTGTCTGTGTCTATTTTTGTGCTCTTACAGCAGTGAATTGACAAGTTTTTAGGGACATAACCTCTGACAACATATAAAGATAAATGTATTTGGTTTGTATCTTTTCAGTGGGAATGACTGCTTTTCGCTACAAACTGTACTCCCAACTCTCTCCCTTTACAATCTGGAAACACATTTGTTACAAATTCCCAAAACATTATGTCCAGTACTGGTTTATTATGCAATATGATCAAAATAAATTATTTTCCATTTTAAAATTAAATATATGCCCACCCAAAAAAAAACAATGATAAAACAGTTGTTTTTATCATTGCTGGGAAATTAATTTAACAAATTAAGTAATTACTTCAAACTTCAAACTTTGGACTTGAAAGATCACTCCACCCAAAACTTAAGTAAGCCTTATGGTTCATTTTAGGTAAATTAATTGTTCTTTTAGTTGTAGTACTCAACACCAAGCAAGTAAATTTCAAAAGTTAAAAGTAACACATTTAAGTCTGGTTTTAAGGTATTTTTGCTTGTTGTTTTTTTTCCCAGGAATTCAGGTGAGCACATTCCTCTGAATTTTTGAGTCTTTGATGATAAATTTTGATTAACTTAAAAATTAAAGATATGGTCAGTGCATTAAAATGTGTTGCCAAATTACATCTAACCAAGCATACTTACTGAAGTGACAATATGTTGTTCCAGACCTTAGCTGCTTTATTTATGTCATTTTACCAGGATATATACTGTAATACGTCTTGTGAGACATCACACTACTAACTAGACTATTGTTTGCCCCTTATGTGTTCAACTTCTTGCCAACATGTTAGAAAGTTGGATTGGATTTTTATCCTTTCAGTGACTGCCAACTCGTTACAGAGGTGTGTGTTTCTTCTACATGTTATATCTACCCAGAATAATTCAGAATGGATTATTTTTTATTGGTACTTGTGGAGACTGTTTTAAATAATTTTAGTAGCACTGATAATAATACTGAACTATTATTAAAAATAAAAAGTTTGGATGTCATGATAGATGGAAAAAGTAGATGGATGAATTGATATGCAGATGAATAAACTAGTGGATGCAGCTTGACTGCTGTGCCCTACTCTAAATCCTATTTTATATCAAATTAGGGAGAATATGAAAAGAAAGAAAAAGAAAAAGTGTCAGCTCTCTATTCCTGCTTCTTGTTGTGCAGTTTAATTTCCCCCAGCGCCGGTGCTTCAGTTGAAATCTAATTTGAGTGAAAAATGGCAATCCAGCTGTTCCGTTGACAGAGCCCAACCAAAACATGGTTTTCTTTCAGCGTAAAAACATGCGGCGGCCATCTTCATCTGCACATCAATGATTGCTGAGCGGAGGCTGAGCTCCGCTCAGAGTACTAATTACAATGTTCCTGCATGTGTTCATCTGTATATGTGTGTTTTGCACTGTTCGTGTGAGTTGCTACAGGGATCATTTTCAGCAATGCTCCTCCTCTCCTCCCTCAATCATGCTGGGTACGAAAAGTGAACGAATGCAGAGAAAGAATGGCGGTATTAAGGCTAGAGTTATTGAGATGAGATGGAATGGAGATTATTTAGTTGGTGCTCTCTCTCTCTCTCTTTCTTTTTGTTTCTATTTCCCTTTGCCGCTCTCCCTGTTTGCTTTGTGTCATCAGGCAGGATGAGTAGAACTGAAAATTAAATAGCCCCTTCTCTACCTCAACCTCTTCCCTCCACGTCCTTCCCAAATCTATTATGCAAACAGAAGTGGTTAATTGTCCATATATTTGCATGCACCGGATAAATGAATTATGCAAGGTCCCTGTTGCTTAGCAACTACCCTGGGTGAGAGATGGAGAGGACAAGAACAGAGGGGTGGGTGAGTTTGTTGAGTGAAGCTTTGGGAATTACATCAAGGTGTTAGAGAGCATGCTCAGAGAAAGAAATGTAAAGAAGAAACAAGAGAAAATTTGCAATTGTGTTACAATTAGAACTGTCATTACAAAAGGAATAAAGGAAAAAAAAAAAACAAGAAAATGCAAAAGGAAAACTCCACCAAATTGGAGACAAGAATCTCGTCTGCAGGATTTTCTGATTCATGCAAACTGCAGTTACATACAATGTCGACATTTATTATATATCCAGCTAGCTGACTAACTGCTGTAGTGTGGAGGCACAAATAACAAATCTTGCTTTCCCTCAGTAGCCTCTTGTGCACTCAGAAAGAGTGAGTGGACAGAAAGCAATCAGAGAGAGGAGGCTTAACCCAAAAATAAAGCCAATGTTTTATCACCAGTCGGCCTGTGTTTCAAATAGATTTTCCCCACCCTGTGAAACATCCGCTGAAGATATAAAAATGGTAAATGACAGCTTCATAGACAGAAACATGGTATTAGAGACACTAGTGACAATATTTGTTGATTGACCTGGAGTTTACTCTTTTGAAAGACCATTAGCACTGCTGCAGAGGAATGCTGATTCCAGGGCGTTCACTTTTTTCAGCCATGATGCAGCTGGACGAAAATTCACACTCTTTGTAAACAAGTAACCATTTGCAGGGAATATAGTGACAGAAACCAGACCCAATGACTTTCCCCCCCTTATCTAAATTATGTAAATCAAAGTATCATTTATCTGCTCATCTGCGCCAGGCTTCTACACAAGACACAGACTTTAACACCCGAGTAAATCAATCACTAATAATAAAATAAAACTATGGTCAGATTAATTTTCTGCTTGATTGTTAAAACTGTGTATAATGTGTTTATATCTTTGTAAATGGGGTTTAAAGTTTTTTGTGAAGTAGTTGAGAAAATTCCTAACTTTTTTCTGGAGCTACAGTGCCATCTAGTGGGTTGCAGTATTGAGTAGTAAACCTAATGAGATTAATTAATCGGACCTATATGTGAAATAAATCAACAAATAACCATTATTCTCTCTGTTTTGTACCATTGCAAAACACAAAAATGTGAATGGAATTTTCAGGACCCTCTGAACGAATGTGTGCTGAAGATGGAGAATGGATATATATATATATGTTTTTTTGTTTTTTTTTAATGAAAAGTTGTGATACGTTTTATCAAGCTTATTATAACTAATCAAAATGTTGGCTTTTCCATTACCAGACAAACCAAATTCTTTTGAGGCATAATACTGACTGAAAGTTTAAACTTAGCTTACATATTCTTGGCTTTTCTTTTGTGTCACACATTTGAACATGTGCTTATGCAAAGCTCACCACAAAAGTGACTCCTGCAAATAAAACCAGCACAATATATTTTTTTAATTTTAACACTGACCTTTTTTATTTCTGTAAGACCCAGATTTAGCATAAAATGTAAAGAACATGCTTTCAGAGATAAAGAAGTAAAAAAGGGAGGCGAGTGTCACTAGGAAAACAAAGTGAAAGACACGTATTGTTTACGTGTTGTTGACAAGAGGTTCTCTTGAAGAAATAGTAAGGAGTTTTAAGGAGCTTTTCCAATGCAAAAAAAGTTATGGCTACACTTAAATGCATTGTCTCCAAAAAAAAATACTGAATGAAAACCAAATCCAGTCTTGGATTAGAACCAGAAACTAATATTAAACATATTTTCAGAATTAAAGTAACAGAAATTAATATAAAATATTAATTGCCAAAAATTAATTGCCAAATGATATTCCTTAGGAGTGTACTTTGGAAATTCAATGAAGTTAGGGTTTCTTTTCTACATGATACATTTTATGATTATTAAAAAACTTTTAAAAGCTTCTGGGTCTCATATTTCCATGCATTTTAGAGGAAAAAATATTGTTTAACAAAATGCTTCTTCATCATAGCAATGATGCCGCCTTCAGTACTATGGTGATGTGCAAATCTTACCTTTGAGTTTATTTCATTCTAAATTAAAAGCTTCTGTGCTATATTTAGTTCAAAAGCTTTTTCCTTGGAATTTTCTTTTTACATTGAATTCTGTATCGAATGGTTAAAATTTTAGACTAGCAACTGATGATACTGATAAGATGTCATTGTGATGTGTAACTGATTTTTGTTCAAATGTCAAGATTGTCACATAAATGTACCAACTGACTTCTACTATAATGGTTAGACTTTCTAAGTAATTTAATGATATAACTGTAATTTCACATGGAAAATGTCTGAAGTGTTTATATTTCTTTTGTAATGTATTGCAGTCTGAGTTTGCTGCCCGAGATATCATCAGGAAAAAAATCTATGAAGGAATGAAGCTTTTCACTAGAATTTCAGCCAGAAACTAAAAAAATAAACTGCTTCAAGGCAGATCATACACTGAGCACCAGTTAGCATGGATAAAAAGGCACCTCTTTGACACTGAAACTTTTAAATTCATGCTGCAAGTTATGCCTCTAATCTCTCTTCGCAGAATATCTATCTACCCTTGCTTAATAAATAGCATTTAAAGGATATAGAATGTTATATATTAGTGGTTAAATGTAGAATCATATTATATTATAGAGAGGCAAGCAATGTAACATGACCCGGTGTATTTTTGACATAGGTTTACAGTTTTTCTTTTCACTTATCACTACAAATACAGATGGTGTTACTAGTAGTCTCATGTCCTCATATCCACAATCTTCTTCACATCTCAGCAAAGTCCTGTGAGCCACAGGGAATTTCATCCAAATTGATCACATAGATCGGTCAAGTTTACTGCCTCATCAACTCTGCTCTCAAGCTTGGCCCTGCCAGATTAACCAGGTCGGCTCGGTATGAGATTTTACCGAATTCCATCTGTACATTCAACTACAGATCGTGTGAATTGTTGCTGTACGTGATAACAAAATTGAATGTTGCACAATTGCACAATTTCCAATTCTCATTTATTAATTTTGATTGGATGAATTTATTCGGCTGCTACCTAACAGAACGGGGAGTTATGCAGTTGTTTTCTTTAGTTTTTTTTTTTTATCTGGGATGTCATCTTAAAAAACAAAAAAAAAAAAAAAAGATGTTCTGCTTGACTTGGTATTGAATATACTAATCATGTTAATCATCTGTGTGGGAATTTTGGCCAATCTGGTATTTGTCCTGTCATGGCCCAAAACTCTGAAAAGGTCTTTTGCTTTCAAAACCAGCTCGAAGGTCTGTTCAATACAATTTAATCTTTGGTACTTAAAAAATACAGTCTAGTTCACACTATTTAGAATCCATTGTAACACAATCACGATAAAGTACAAGAAATTCCAAATGTATCAAGTTCATACAGAGTCTATTAAAAAAAAGTTTCCTGGCAACTATGGGATGTTTCAGGGCCCCGGAAGTATATTCAACTAAACGTTTTATCACAAAGGAAACCTGAAGCCTGATCTTTAAGGTATGAAGGTCTCTGTTTCTAGATTTCAAACTGATTCCACAGAGGGTTCTTGCCTACCATTCTACTTTTCGAATTTCTAAGATCCACAAGATGGGACATAAATATCTATCTTGTTATCTCGTTGCAGTAGTTTAACGGCAAGAGTTCTAATCCACATCTAAGTTTAATTTGGTCTATATTTGTCCGTGATAAAACACATCAAGACGTTTTCTACAATTAAAGATGATTCAATCTTACAGAGAAACAGCAGCAATTAAAAATGTTCACTAAATGTTTCCATTATGTGGAAGCAAACAAAATAGGCATAGCTAGCCACTTAACCTCATCTGTGGGGATAATGAAAAGGAGGGAACCTTAGAAAAAAATTTTAAAAGTTTTTTTCTGCACCTGACAGATAAGGGTCTTTTGTTCACAAGATGTTACTCCTCTATGTTTCTGTTGCTTCATGTCCCAACATGCTTTTGCAGATGAGAAGTTCAAACTGTGTCTCTGCATGTCTGCCAGGTTTATGAGCCTCATCAACATTAATGTCGTCAGTCTTATTCTGCCTCTAATTGGCTCTGCAGCCCAATTTGCTCCGGCTGTTGGCACCTGCAGATCCACCAAATGATGAACAGAGCTGAGTTTAAATCCCGACAATTAATAATATTAAGGAGGAATGATGCTGCCAATGTGGGACTTAGTCTGAGGTGTAACATTTTTGTCACTGTCAGAAGTAATTCAGGTGTCAAACAGTGTTGAAATGTGAGTCATTTAGCAGTGTGAAATATGAATTAAGAGGGAAAGAGTTACTGTTCTCACGGTGTAACCATTTTAGCGGTGGCAAAATGCACTTAGTGATAGATTCGTCTGAGAATCACCAGCTGAGCTGTGAGAGCAACACTGCAACAGTTTGAGTTGTGAACACAGCTGATCCTGTGACTACTCTTAAACACACCTTTTAATTGATTTTTTAAAATCATATTGGCAGTTTATATCTGTGTTTGATTGATTTAGGGACAGAATTGATACAGTGGTCCCTTAAAGTACAGTATGAATGTATTTCTTTGTGTTCCCACCAGTGGATGTGTTTAAAATGATTCTGTCAAAGTAACACATTAGAATGTGTGAAGAGAATTACCCCTTAACTGCTACATAGCTTGTGCATGGAAAAGCATGCAGTCAAAATTTAACACATTGTTTGAATAGTAATTACTGCATTTCTCACTTTAGATGTTGTTTGTCAGCAGGGTTATGATCTTTATTCTCTGAAACTTTAATTTTTTCAGAGTATTTGACTTAACTGAAGCCTGGCAGATAGATTAAGTATTAAGTTTCTTGTTGCAAACAGTTAACTTGATTGCCAGTTAGTGAGTACAAGTGTTTGTTGTAACATATTGGCAAACCATGTAAAAACATATATTCAATAACTATTCACGTAACAGACAGCTAACTACATGTAGCTTCATCCAGGATTTCTGTGTCATATGGGTTGGGAGTTGCAATCTCCAACAATAAAAATACTTTCAGCATTAAGTTATAGATCCATGATGACGCCGCACCAAAACCAACATTCACCGTATATGGAGGGATTTCTTACTTTCCATTAAAAAAACAAGAAATCTAAGCTCTTTCAGTATCATGTTTCTGAAACAATTGAAGAGTACAAAAAACAACACTGTCTATTGTTAGTGTGTCAGATACTCAGACAATGCTTGTCAGCAAAACCTCAATTTTCTTTAATCATAACAGACCACACAATGTGAGCTTCAGCGACCCCTCAGGAAACAGTTCTCTCCCTTTTCCCTAACCCGATCCCTCTACAACTTGAATTTCAAACCCAATTAGCACTGATGCCTTGCTCATAAGTTCTCTGACGATACAGCCATCGTGGTCAATGTCTCTGTCTTGTGCAAGACAAAGGAAATCTGGCTTAATTACGGTACATTTCCCCACATTGCTGCCCAAGAAAAGCCTGAACTCAAGTCAATAAATGCTTTGAATGTATCCTTGAGCACATGTGCTTACATAGACATAAGTGAAAAAACACTAATGAGAATATCACTCGCACTGTAAACATAGACACACACGCTGAAATACTTCCTGCTCCGATGTAAAAAGAAGCTGCTGTAAAATATCCAGAAAACAGGAGGAGGATTTTTCCTCCCCTGCTTTGACGAGCAAGCTTGTCAAACAATATCTACATCACTTACATTGTCTGTACGACAACCTTTTCTTTTGCACAAACAGAGACAATTTCACAGATTGAGTTAACGCCTGGAGTATCATGGTGTTTGTTTTAGAGGGGCGTGCTGTCACCGTAGACAAATTCACGTGCTCGCACAGACTTCTTCACCCTTGTAATCTTTTTATCTTTCCTTTTAACTCAGTTCTTATTCTCCTTCCCTACTACTTTATGCTCACTTTAAACCCAAATCCTCCCCCCCATCACCACAACTCTCCCCTCCGTTGCTCCTGCAGCGTTGCGTGCAAGCTGCTCTCCGCTCTGTCCGACTTGTTGCTCTGATGTTAACATGCTGTGACATGTTACACTGAAACTACTTTGTGGACTTAATATTAAATTCACAGCCCATGACACTAAGGGGCTAAACACACTGATTCTGTGTTTGTTTGTGTGAATATCCTGTACACAAATAACGCTGTTTATTTATATATGTTTTTTATAATTAAAAAGACACTGTGGTTTCTGCTTGATTTGAAGTATTCTTTACTCATCAACAGACGGTGAACAAAGGGTAATAAAATAATCTTGCTGATGAACTTGGGATAAAATATCTTTGTACTTTTATAATGAAATTATAGTGTGGAGGTGTTATTTACAAAGTGCATATCCTCTCAAAATGTAGGAAATCAATCTCTTCCAAACGTTTCCCTGTAAAAATAAAAATAAAACGTTTGATAACGCTTATCAGGGGTTACTGATCAAAATTGGATACTCCCGCGCATGGGGATGTGTTTCTCAGAGTTTCCAAAATTAAATGTGCTGCCTCTCATAGCAACTTGAGACAATTTTTAAAACATTTTTCCTACCTCTGCTTTCATAAGTTGAAACTTAAAAAAAGGCACATATTCTTTTGTTTTTGTTTATTGGAGCTTGGGAAAACACTAATTATGCATTCCCGCCACCCAGTGGTAAGGAAGGTGGGCGAAATATCGCCTAGAACAAATGAAAAATTCAATACAAACAAACAGATTTTTCATTGTATTGTTGCAATCATTTCCAGATCCATGTACATACAATTACAACCCAAATTTTTGTCATATGTATTTTATTATGGCTGAGCTCAAACTATTATTTGTTGTGGACTAGTTCTGATTTGCTGTGTGGAATAGCCAGAGAAATCATTAATTATTAAATGTACCTTTAATTGAACGTCTTCCTTAATAGGACATTTTGGTATTAGAATTAATTGTTTAAAGGGGGAGATTTATTATTCCATGGGACATTTAATTATCTGATTGCATATTTCATATTACCATGTATTTAGTTATTTATTGATGTATTTCATGTTTTAATAATATATTTAATTATTTAGTGGTAAATTTAATAATTTCTTTATTCTTTAAATATACATTTGATTGATTAATGTGGGATTTACAGGTATGTATGCATTTATTTAATTTACCACCAACCCTCCATAAACTGCATCCATCGATTTAGCAATGAAGCAATTGACTACTATGTCATCTGGTAGTCATGCCCATCCTGGAAGAATCAAGACGAATATCATCATTAAGCGCAACTATTGAAAAATCATCAATTTTGGCAATTTAAAATAGTTATACTTTTATCTTGTAGGTGTAGATCTGTGAAAAGTGACTTTTTCCACTTTCGGAAAAAAGGCGGTTGGATTCTGTACATCTGCTGATTGGTGAAATGCCATAATTATATGTGCCATGATGTAGTGAGATCTGATTGACTGGGAGAAATCCTAATGTATCTGGACCACTGAAGAGGTATAGTGATAGTATTTGTGGGCATGGTTTGAAATGTGCAGGCTGGTTGGAACACTCAACATCACTTTAATTGGCTAACTGCCATTTGGTTTGTCATTTCTACTGCTATAGCTGAAGTAAATGGGAGCACTCAACTCACTCTGATCCTCTAAAAAGTTTAAGGTAAAATTGGTTCAGCTTAATTAGCTTCATGTGTAAGATGTTTTAGCTTTGTTGTTTTAAGCTACCCAAACCGGCTGTGGTTTGACCTTTATGAGGTCAAATTGTCCATAGTTCAAAAGTAATTACTTTTGAAAATGACCATAGTGAGTAAAAAATATTACAAAGCTTTACATTTGCAAGTATGCATTTAGCATATGCAAAAAGGCTACTAGCTCAGTTACTTCACATTGTCTAAAATTCTTTGCAGTTCTGCTAATAATTTTTACTTTTACACTGATCCAGATCCAGCCACAGCGACAACTCCAAGTAGTACATAACTCCAAAATGTACATATAAAAGGGCAGATTTTTCTGTACATAAATGAGCAGATTTTAAATACTTATTGATGTAAAATACGGTGCAGATAAAATAAGGTGAATGAGTGACTTAAACATTTCATTTGTTTCAGTATGGTTTTAGGTTGTAACACCTGAGGATTCTTATGGCTGTGGGATCGGAAATGTCTTTCATTCTCATAAACGTGTTTGTATGGATGCATGTTTGAACTTACATGAATTGTGCTTAGTAATTTCAAAGTGCAAATATTATCTGTTCCAGTCTCCTGGTAAGGGCTTTTGAGATGATATTAGGTCTACATTTATTTTGGGCAATAGTTAGATGGAATGTGGGGTCTTTTCCTAGTTTCTGGATCAAGATGGTAGTATTCATGTTTGGAGGAAGTTTGTTCTTCTTTTTAATTTGCGCATTTCATCTTGTTAAATTTAGATGCAAGTAAAATCAACAAAAGTTTGTGTAACTTAGTTAGGAAACTATGTAGTATATATTTATCTGACAAGCCAGGCACTCCAAACAATGTGTCCCCGTGAAAGCTGGAGGAAATATCAACAGGAATATCTTGCACTACAAGAAAGGCTCTTTGTTGTGGAACCAAATTGGGTCTTCATGATTCCCTATGGTATCCACTTGTAAGGAGTTCATATTTACGCGAAAAAACTGCTTAAAAGCTAAATTGTACCATGTATTTTTCTTATGATAGTAAGCGGAGTACATGTAACATCATCCTGAATAAGGTTAGGCTTCTAGTTCTAACCCCTACCCAAACCAGGGCAAAAGAAAAAAATTCCTGTCTCGTCACCCAAGGGTCCAGAAAAGGATTCAGCCACTGCAACCACAGCAGCACCTCCATCGTACCCAATACAGGGATCAGATGCAGCAGCATCTCCTCTACCACTTTCACCACTGCCGTCACCACGGCTCTGGGACCCATCTACACCATCCAGAGATGGTTTTCTATCATTCATTGTCATCACCACTGTGACCCATGAGACTTCTTGATTACCTCGAAAGCTTGGTAAAATCAGGGATCAAGATAGTTCCCCTCACCAGACATGGTAAGATCAGGAAATTGTTATCAAAGAAGAGTCACACCCTCACCTCATGGCGGTGGTATGCACATCAAGCTGCATTCAGCTCTGGGTGCAGGAGAGGTGTGCAACAGGATGGTCCTATCTCTTGTATTGAAGAGGAGCTACTGCACATTAACAACTTTTGTACAAATGTCGCAAGTCGGTCAAGAATTCCTTTGGTTGGTTACGGCCTGAGTTGTAGGGCAGCCAAACGCCTCAAAGCTTCCGTCCCATCTGCTCCCGCCCAATCAGCTCCCTCCCCATCAGCTCCAAACAAGACTTAGGGAATTACTTCCTCCTGAAACAGCAGGCAAAACAAGTTGCCCCCTTTCCAGACTTTGCAACATAGCTGACATGATCCTGGACCTCGTCCAAAGATCCATTCTACCTGCCCTTCACTAAATTGGTTAATCAAGTGCAGGCCAAAAAAAACAATATATTGATTAATTCATTGGTGGTTTTGGATAACGTGCTGACAAACATTCCCCCCTATGGATGAAGAATTGCGTCTCACCTGGTTCCAAGACCCAGTGCTACTTCCTATTGCCCTCTCAGTGGGACAGTGAGACAGCTGTTGTCACTGCTGCTGATATAAAGACTTTTTTTTTCCTGCAGAGATTTTTCGGGCAATGGTTGTATGTCCCCATACTAATGTGTTTTACTAGGTGTAGCAACCGTAAGGAAACTGGAGGTTATGAATGTAACCAATGTTCCCTGAGGTGGGGAAACAAGGTACAACACATGTTGGACCCTCATCGGGAATGCTCAGTGTAGATTGTAGTGTAGCTTGAGAGAATGTGCTGGGTATTTATACCCTGAGAAGGATGGGCTTCCACGAACTCCGGCCATCAAATTGGCATTGACAGGCATGTTGATAAAACATAACCCCTCATAACCTTATGTCTCTCCCCCAGGGAACAATGGTTATAATCATAACCTCCAGCTTCAGTGTCCTCCTCTTAAAACAAAGTTCAAAGAGTGTCTTCAAAGCTTTACAGAACCTGAGTGAGGTCCTATCCAGACATTGTTAAATGGGTTTTATGTAGAGCTTAGCATGAGGTTTATAAGCAGGACTCATTGTTAGGGAAAGGTGGTCCAACTGACTTAAATGTGAGACTGAATGTTGTGAAAGCAAGAGGCTCTGCTCACCCTGTCCTTCTCTCTCTCTCTCTTTCTCTCACCTACCCCCTGACGGGTCAAGGCAGATGGCCGCCCATCCAGAGCCATGGTTCTGCTCGAGGTTTCTGCCACTTAAATTAGGTTTTTCCTTGCCTGTGTCGCCTAGTGCTTGCTTATTGTTGGGCTTCTGTAAATAACTTCAGAGTATGGCTGGACCTGCTCTTTTTGAAAAGTGCTGTGACATGTTGTGATTTGGCGTTATATAAATAAATTCATTTGAAAAAAACGTAATTTAATGTTCAAATAAACATAATCCAATGTGTTTCTCCACCATGTAGGACATTTGAAGTGTTTGTAGAAGTTTGGAAACAGTCCTTAAACATCTGTGGTCAAAATATCCTGATATAATAGATCAGAATAGCAGCGATCAGTATAATGTACACAATGTCTGGATAGTTTTTCTGTTGTATCTAATTCATAGCTAAACGATAATGTTATCATTGGGTGGAATGTAAACAGAAATGACCATGATATTACTCATTTTATAGGGTAAATGAATAGGTCTCCATAGTCTCATAAGCACGTCCAAGTATAGGCAGAATTGTGTGGACACACATGCTTCAGCACCATCTGATTGGGTAAATGACTGCTCCTTTCCTGGGTGACTGTCCTGTTTTTGCATATAGTGGTGTCATATTCTAATGTCTGTCTTTCTGTTTTCCTCTGGACGATTTATTACTTTCAACACCTAACTGGTAAAGGCAGATAATATATATAAACTGCTTGAATGTAACTATTAATTTATGTGTGTGTGTGTGTGTGTATAATGTGAGGAATCCTTGTGTGTTAGGAGAAAAATATTATGCATGTGTTTGTGTCCGTGAGAATGTCGGATCTGTATGTGTGTGGCTGTCCTGGGGGTGAATTACTGCAGAGGCAGTCATGTTTGATAGCAAGGTCTTGACATCAATGAAAACACTACAACACAAAATGGCACGCAAACATTGAGTGAAAGAAAAAAAACAGTCAGTGGGGAAAGACCAAAGGGAGGGGAAGGCCAAATTAATTGGGACGAAATAACTAAAAAACAGAGGAGATAAAATGGAATGAACATGTAATAATGGAAAAATATAAAGTGAGATAGATAAGTTAGGATAGCAGAGGGTTGGGATAGTTGTACTGTATGTCAAAGCAAGCAAGTACAAGTACAGAAGTAAAAGACAAAATACTTATATTATTAATATTGATCCAGACCTTCCCTTTTCCCTGCAGCAATTTCTAAATTTTCTTCAGAGACATTAAAGACATTTTTGGCCAATCCTAGTCCGATCGCATATCTAAATTAGTCAAATTCATTGGGGTGGGCATATTGATTCAAGAATCAAAAAGCTTTATTTTCCCCGAGGGACATTTCTGTGCAATATCTGCAATATAGGGTGAAAATAAATAAATAAATAAATAAATAAATAAATAAATAAATAAATAAATAAATAAATAAATAAATAAATAAATAAATAAATAAATAAATACAACTAAAGTAGTGAGCTATTGTTTGAAGTGACCAGAGATTAATTATAACAGCATTTTTTAAATACAACAAAAAATTAATAAGCACAGAAATAAAAAATAAGTGACAAGTGATGCGTGTTAATTGAAGTGTTTTTGTGATAAAGTGGAGTGTTCAGGATACAGTATGTATACTGTTCCTGTCTCGGCCAGAGGTAGCTCAATTTAACACTAATGGCCACAGGAAGACAGTACTTCCTCTGGCTTTCTGTGTTACACTGGGGGGGATGAGTCTGTTGCTGAAGGTTCTTCTGCTGGAGGTCAGCACCTGGTGGAGAGGGTGTCTGTTGTTGTCCATGATACTATGCAGTTTCCACTGCATCCTCCTCTCAGTCACCACCAACAAAGAGTCCAGTTGGACCCCGAGTATGGAGCCAGACTGCCTCAGCACACAACAGCATAGAATATGCTTCTGGCTAATGTCGACTGGTAGAACATCCTCAGCATGATATTACAAACGTTAAATGACCAGAGATTTCCCAGGAAATAGAGTCGGCTCTGGGCCTTCCTGGAGACAGCCTCAGTGTTCTTGGAGCAGTCCAGTTTGTTATCTAGGTATATTCCAAGGTATTCATATTCTGAGCCAACATCCACATGATGGAGATGGGTGTGGGGGGCAGATTGTCTCAGTGGAAATCCACCACAAGCTCCTCAGTCTTGCTGGTGTTGAGGTGCAGATGGTCCAGAACGCCCCGGTACTCCTTCTCCTTCCCTCGCTGGTGCAGCCAACAATTCCAAAGTCGCCTGAGAACTTTGTCCGAGAACTTCTGCAGGTGGCAGGACTCAGAGAGGAACTTAATGTCCAAGGTATACAGGATGAACAGAAAAGGGACCAGAACTGTTCCCTGTGGAGTCCCACTGCAGATGACCACAGTGTCAGAAACGTCTTGCAGTCTTACACATTTAGGTCAATTTGTCAAATATTCCATAATCCAGGAGAAGGTCCCTGTCTTTATGGTATTAATGCCAAGGTGAGTAATCGCATTGGATAGATACTAGCCTGATAGAATCAATACTTCTTTTACGGCACTTTCGCTTCAGCTATTTGACTTGTACAGCAAATAACTTCATTTTTTTCCCCAGCTTTTATGGTAGTGGCATTGATTTCCATCACACTAGCCTGATATTTACTTATTATCAAATCAGTCCCAAAATTCCAAGTATCACCTACCCCTATCATTACATACAAAGCCAAAAAGAAAAGATTCCTTGCTTCGAAAATTGTTGCAAGAAATCTTTATTTCCATCCAATACATCATCCTGAATGTGAAAAAGGCATCTGGGTATAAACTTCTGGCAGAACCAGACTCAGAAAGAAGTGGTGATAAACTTCAATCAGAGGACAGGAAAGTGGGACAGAAAAAAACACCTTATCTCAGGGACACATTGAGAAACTGTACATGTTGATAATAATATCACATGCACATGATAAATGAGGAAATAAGAGGGCGGAGAGATGCACCACGGGAGCTTCCCAAACAGACTAAATCTAGAGCAGCATAGATGTGGGATAATTCAGGGTTACATGAGCCATCTTTGAATATAAGTAAAAAGGGAAAGTTCGAACACTGTCTGCTTCATGAACCCAAATTGCCATATGGTTCAACAGAGATGGCTTTGCCTAATGCAATATAATGGATTCTCCAAAAACCATGAAAAAATTGTGAGACATTCCATTGTAAAATTAAATATGTCTAGATTCTTGTATGATTTTTGCTCCTCTCTCAGACCCAAAATAAATTAATTAAATAGAAATATAGTTCTGTTTGTGGTGCACTGTTTCATATGAATATTGACAAACTACTAAACTAAAACCATAGTAGTTCAAACGGAAGGAAATGATAAAGATGAACTGATATGAAATCAGGTTTTGTCTAGGTATAACTGAAATCATCAGTCTAAAAATAGAAATGTATGCCATTATGTCTAATACTGTTACCCTATGGAAACATACAAGAAGTCAAAAGAAGTGAAAGAAGTCAAAAGCCCTGAGAGGCTGCGGCTGTAAACAGCTCCCGCCAACTTGCGGTAATTTTTGTAATTTTTGCTTATTTTTTAATTATTAGTTATTATTTTTTATTTATTTATTATCTCTTTATTATATTGTTGTTGTTTTTTTAACAAAAATATGCCGCAAAGCACGATGCAGACTACTCATCAACCCAGTGGATCGATGCTTGACCACCAACGGCTGCTGGAGTTGCCGTCATGTCGTGTTTTTGGACTCGTAACTACAACTACTACTACTCTCGGTTGTTTGTGCGGCTTCGGACTGCTTCGGGCACGGGTCCCACGGCCCAAGGGGTAGCAAGCGCAGGAGGAGGAGCAGGCGAGGGCAGTGTGACTGGCGGCGGAGGCGCGGCTGTTGCGGTGGTTTAACAACTAAGCTAAAAGCTAACCCGCACAGAACGCCGCTAACCCGTACAGAACGCCGCTCCCAACCATCCTGCTTTCCAACGTCCGCTCACTGGATGGCAGAAAGGAACATCTCACAGAGTTGCTTGTGCTTCCTGTGGAGCATGAGTAGAGCCCACCTGCCCCCGCCCATCCTCACAACCTTCTGCCGGTGCGCCATGAAGAACATTATGACCAGCTGTCTCTCTGTTTGGTGTGGAGGCGGTGTCGCCTCGGACTGGAGGGGCCTGAGGAGGGCAGTGAGGACAGCGGGGAGGATCATGGGGATCCTCTTCCCTCCATCCAGCGCTGTGTGTCCCCAGCCCGTGGCATCTGGGAAGAGGTTTTGCGGAGTCTGGGTAAATAAATGTGTGAGTGAATGTGAGCATCCGAAGCGGAAACAATACACAGAACTCTCCACAAAGACAGTGACGTATCTGTCCAGAAGACACAGAGGAAGCCCCCCACAAGTGTAGGGCACAGGCCTCTCGGGAACCGTGAGCGACAGCCCATCGGTCTCACCTTGCCAGGCCCCATCCTCCAAAAAATAGGCCGAGAACCAGAACACAAGCCCCATGAGCCCGAGCGCTACCAGTAACCCCAGCAGAGGCCCCGCCCATCGCCCGGGAGGACCAGGACAGCCAAATGCTGTGGGCCACCACACACTCCAACGCCACAAAGCAAGCGCCTTTTAAAGGCGCGGTGTTCCGACAGCGGGGGGAAAGGCAAGGCAATTACAGCCCCGGCACAATGTGCTGGAGCAGTACCCTCATTACAATCTGCCCGTCCATTGACAAAAAATATATATAAATCTATATCTTGTACTTATAGGGGCTTGACAGCTGGGGGACCTCCAATAAAAAAATACAACAATATTGGTGCTGTAAACTTGTATTTCTCTTTCTCCGAGCTGTTGTTGTGATTTTATCAACCCTGAACAGGGTGAGCTGGAAGGTCCACCTCCCTAGTTCTAGTTCTGCCAGAGGTTTGTTCCTGTTGAAAGAACCTTTTCCTATTTTTAATAGCCGTGTTGCACACAGAGGCAGATTGGACTGGAGAGAAAATTTTGGGCAATCTGTTCGATATCCTGAGATGGCTTGTTATGAATTACTACAGTTAAAATGTTATTGGTTAGATTGGATTGGATTTTAACTGTATTAGAATTAATTGGATATCATTATATCAGGTACTGGCTTATACTTTTTACAGGATTGCTTAGTTGTCTGAGATTGAAAAGAGACGTTATTTAAGTACACAGATGGAACTTAATGCAAGAAGGGAAGGCCCTTTTCTAGGAAACTGGATAGGAAGAGATAGAGAGGCAGAGCATATTGGCCCACAAGCTAAATCTTTTCGAGTGAGAGCTTAGAGTTTTGAGAGAACAGGGGCACAGCATAAAAACAAGGAGGCCTGCCCTATGATTCAAGATAAGCTCTCAATAAAAGTCAAATGTATAGATAGATAGATAGATAGATAGATAGATAGATAGATAGATAGATA
>JABUIW010000011.1:322130-334060 GCA_013363375.1 Menidia beryllina | reverse complement strand
AGATAGATAGATAGATAGATAGATAGATAGATAGATAGATAGATAGAATACATGTTAATTTTGGACTCATATATTACAAGTATGATCAGTGTTTTTCCATAAGGAAAAAAACATTAAATCAACATACAACTTTGTATAACTTTTAGGTTGATGGTTGTTCAGAGTTTAATCTGATCCGTTCCAAATGAATACACATGATGTATCTCTAACCTGAGTTACTGAATTAAACAACATTAAGTTTGAACTGAGTTTCTTTATATCCTCTAAGTTGGGTATAATATCAAGCAATTACCCTCTCAATGTTGTAGGCAGAACTAAAGGTGGTACGTGATAGATTGTTTGTTGGTTACACCAAATTCTGTTGGTTATTCCACTTTACCTTACCATTGATGAGATATTTTTTTAAGGAAAAAGAACTATTGTATAGAATGAACTAAGAATTGAAAAGAAAAATACTGTGCTTTCCAGCAACACAGGAACATCCTTATCCATTTAGTTTTCTTCATCCTCTGTAATTAAACTGGCTCCTTACACTTCAACTAACTCTCAGTCAATCATTACATGACCTATGTGTACCATCATCTGAGGGGGTTATGTACTGTTGATTTTTTAAAGGACTGTACTTGAGTGTGTATGCATTGGTTACTTGCAATAATTTTTAAAAACACCTCTAAAAATACTCTAAGAGGCAGTGATGAATTACAGTTCTGTAATTTTAAACATTAACCTTGTAAAATACAGAAATTATGGGATTTAAGGCAAATACACCCACACACTGAAACACACACTCTCATGGGAGACAGCAGCCATTGAAATCTTGACATTGTGGCACCAAAAGAGACTAAATGTTTTTTCTCTCCCACTGAGGCATTATTTCATTTATACCAGTGGCAGAGAAACACACACACACACACACACACACACACACAATCATTAATGACACAGAGGTCTGAGCTGAGAACTGAAGAGCGACAGACAGCTCGTTAAGATCGTCATCATGCTGAGGCCTGGACCTTGTTAGTGCAACATACACACAAATAGGGCACGCACACACAAACACACACTCACTCACACTCTATTACAACACACTCACACACTTACAAAACACACTCAGAGTGTTTTTTCTGACATGCTGGGCTTAGGTCCTGGGCTTTGTTACTCAGAATGAATAGAGGACCCCAAGAGGCCTAAGTGTGTGTGTGTGTGTGTGTGTGCATATGTGTGTCAATTCTAAACCTAGAAAAAGCACATGTGAAATCTGGATGGGGAGAGACATATATTTGTATTCGATTCTATTAGATCTTTTTTTTCATATCTTTTAAAAATAAATTTGTCTTCAATTTTGTAATAAATAAAAAATCCCCACAGCAACAAATGTACACATAATGTATATTTAACTGACAAATGTTTGTAGACTAACATACATTTAAAAATCTTAAATAGATCAAATCAATTTTTTTTTTAAAATCTATATTTTGTAGTATTGTTGATTTATACAATATATATAGTTAATTATAACTATGTTATTAATAACTTTTGGAAGTAAAAACAATATTATATAATCACTACCTTCTTTAATATAAATTTGTCATTTCTGTTGGAAAGTATTTCTTCTGAAATATTTTGTTCACTTGAATTTTATGTTCAAATCTTTACTTTGTTTAAATATAGGATTTTTTTCAATTTATAGAGGATTTACCGGATTTACTGTATTCATTATGAACTGGTACTATACATTTTTGTACACTATTCTTTAGAATTGTTTGGTGTATTTATGTGCATATTTTAAATTTGTATAAAAAATACATATGTATTTTAACATTTTATTTTGATTATTCAACAATTGTATCTGTTTGCACTTTGAATTTGACCCTATTTTCATTTATTTATTCATAGTAATTTGATAGCTATGACATTTGGAAAATGTCTGTTTGATGTATAATATTTATGACAAACCAGATAATAATAAAATTCTCATTAAGAAAAAGATGAAAAAACAAAGATTAGATACACATTTCTTTAATCCTTAAATTATTTTATCATACCTTAATTTTAAGCTTTTTATCTTTTTCAAGCAAAGGAAAATTATGGGAAAACCTCGGATGGTCCAAGACTATTAAATAAATAAATATATCCATAAACTTTACATTGCAAAAGATGTGCAATAAAAATAAAGACTGTTTGAGTTGAAATAGCTGGCAACTTTGAATTGTTGTAAATATTTTTCTGCATAAAATAAGTTTAAAAATAGAGCAATGAAGTGTGTCACGCGATAACCTTCTGGTTACATTCTTATAATAGATTTGGGGTTTTTTTAAATTTCCACCTGCTTCATACAGTACACAAAAATAAATTATCAGAGGCAATTTGAATGATGGATTTTTAAAAACTTTTTTCAATTTTTTTACTGTATAGTTTCTCATAGTAGATTAGATCTCTCTGTAGATTCATTGATTATTAGAGTTAAGTAATTCATTAGCTTTGCGCTCACACATTTTTTACCTCAATCAGAGTGATTATACGCACACATGCACACATAAAGGGCCACTCTCTCTCTTTCTCCCTCTAATTGGACTGAGACATCAGGAGGTGTCAATCAAATATCTTTTTAAACTGACAATCTTTTCAAAAAGCCATTATGTACACCAATGGGCCCCAGGGGCTGACACACAAACACACTCAGTGACATACACACATACCCAGTTACGCACATTGAAATGGTGAGAAAGGAAAGGAAGGTAATAATTAGTTGTTGGTGGTTTGATGGATCTCTTGACACCTTGACGCCTAAAGAAAATATTCTCACAGCTCGCAGGCCTGTGTGTGTGCATCTGTGTGTGCATGTGTGTGATACCCAAACTTGTGCCATCCCACTGCCCAGAAGCCTGGAGGTAATGGGAAGAAAAATGGCTGGTTTAAATTAGCTTTTTACAGAGTTATTTGAGGGTTCAGATGCGGTTTGATGATTTAAGCTAGAATCAGTTATGCATGTGTTTAAACTTTTTTGTTAAGAAGGAGGTGTTTTTTTCTGTTTATTCGTATGTATTTAAAGCATCAATTTTATAGTGTGTTCCTTTAAATAGGAAATGTATAACTTTTATACATAATTAAAATGTAAAAAGAACAGGGATTATCAAAGAACATTTCAGTAACTGAAACTACTACTTTGACTTTTGTTTTCTATTTTGTCGTGGTGTTGTCAAAAAATATTTTCAGTCATTCTATAAATGATTAACTGTTTTTTTAATTAAGTAAGGATAATCCTATAAATGTATGGCCATTAAAATTATTACATTCATTCACACAAATACAAATATTCTGCTCAAATTGTTTCCAGTAAAAGTTTCAAGAACATTATAGTTATAGTTATATATGGTATAGTTATGTTATGGGAACATGTACATTGTAATCTTCATTTAAATAACAGGGCCAAGACTCAACATATTTCAGGCGATGGATCCCCATTTTCAATAAAATATTGGTCAACTCCTTTTAGAGTTTCTTGTACCTCTACACTTTGTTTTTTTAAAAATCAAAACCCTGACAATGCATCGGAAATGATTTTACCCAAAGTAACTTATTCTAAATTCCTGAATACAGGTTATGTACCTATTTTGGTATGACTACATTATATTCTGAGACATTTGATAGTCTTTTCTCATGACCATCTCAAAACTCACGTGCATTTAATGGTTGTGGCTCTGGAGAAAGCATGTGTGATCGCCCATGGTTGGTTAATTTGTTGAACCCCTGGTTTCCCCAATCCTCATGTCAAAGTGTGCCTGGTCAAGGTAATGAACCTAACATTGTACTTGCCATATGGTATTCAGTTTTAATCTTTGAATTAACTAATAAATTATATCAGAAATAAGCCTATATTTTTGCTGATAACATAATACAATTCAGAATGATGAATTACTAAACTGGGATAACAGGGAACATGTTATTTCTCCTGTACTCCATATGCTTCAGAAATACAGTTGTGGACCGGATTTCAGCTTTTTTTTTTAAATGTGGAATGTATTACAATTCCAAATATGTCATTAAATTAAATATTGGTATCGCTAACTAAGACTTGTAGGAATCCATAAGGAGTCCAGGTTGTTCCTGTTCCTGTGCATCCAGGCGGGGTGCGGTCTAATCCTAATATTCATGAGAGATCCTTAGAATGTTGAAACTAAACATGCCACCTTCAATCACAATGCTAAGCTGCTGGAACAACACTTGACACAAACTAGCAGCTGCAGACATGTTTCCTAACAAACTGTCAGACAGAATCTGATCACCAGCTCTGTCTTGGTTAGGCTGAAGATTTCCTCGTCTTGACGACTTAGCACAATGAGATGTTGAATTTAGAGATTGAACATCAAATTAAGATGAACATAATTTTGAATTGTTGATAGTAGCTCTTATTTACAACAAAGGAATGAACAAAAATCACGATGATGATTATTGACTAAAGAAGCCAATGTTGATCCATGCAGATTTTTCTACGTTTTTATGTTTATGGACATCAGAAACTACCATGATAAGCAATGTTTGCAACGTTAATTTTGTGAGGAGTGAGATGGACAGGGACCGCAAAGGTTTATATAGCTTATTTCTAAAAAGTTTTTCTCCTTTGTGGATTATATTATTGGAAACTTGTTCCTTGTAACTCAGTGAGATTCACAAATATTTAATGAATGTTTCCCAATTTCTTAAAATTTCTTTTTTTTTAACAATTGAAAAAATGTTTAAACCAATATATTTTAGCCATTGTTATTAATATTTTACTAAGACTTGTCAGTGTCTCGAACATGTACTTATTTTTTTTCAAATCATGACCATCTTTCCTTTGTGTTTTTCCTTGTAATGATAGCTCAACTGGTTTAGTGGCTGTACCATGTCCAGAGGCTGAAAGTCCTTGAGTTGGCAGTTTAAGGTTTGATTCCTGTCCTATGACCATTTGTCAAATTATAACCTTCCCCATTCTATGTCATAAAGACTTTGAAAAAGAAAATTGTTTATTTTTAATCAAAGCTTAAAATGCCTTTGTATTTTTTGTATGGCTTGGATTTTCATTATCATTTTTTGACAGTTGTGTGTTACACTTCAGACTTTGCAAATAACTAAAATAAAGAAGAAAACTGATTTAGCAAAAATTAGTACAGAGGTTCCTCCTATTCAGGAATAAGCTGTTACGAAAATGGATGGATGGATAGAGTACAGAGGTTGTGAGCAATAGTTGGAAACATATTATTCTCATTCTGTGAAGTGTAATGTGCATCTAACAAAAGAAAAGCAAGTGAGTGTATATGAGTAAAAACAGTTATTGCCTGCCAATGGGCATGTCAGTGGTGTAATCCACTGACAATCATGTTTAGGTGCTGGTGGGCAAGACGTTGAACCCCCAGTTGCCTGCAGTGAAACGTCAAATGGGACATGATGTTCTGTGTCCTGTTTGTGCCGGTCCCAAGGCCGAATAAACATGGGGGTTGCGTCAGCAAGGACATCCAGCATAAAAACTCCCGCCAAACCTATCATGTGAGTCTAGCCTTTTGGGGCTGTGACGACCCCCGACGGGTGACAACGTATCGGAGTAAAAACTGGAACAATTTACTCGGCAAACCCACTACTCGTACGAGTCAACAAGAGCCTGGTCTTTGTAATAGCGGGGGGTTAAAAACCATTGTTAGCTGGAACCTGACAAGGATTCCTGCATCTGAATTATTTAACATGTTATGCTATTGCACTGTTTTGTACTTCAGTTGAACATATTCAGTTGAATATGTGTCCAACAATATTTTGTGTAGGTAAGTGGTCACACAATTATCACAAATAAAATCCATGTAATTACATGTATTATAATGGTATCTGTTTTAATGTAAGGTAAGGGTTCTTCCTGATTTTTCAGAGTAATTTGAATGCGTAACCTTTAGCATATAGACTGTCATGTGAATCCCACTTTAGAATAAAAAACAAAAACAATAATTTAACTAAAAAAGTAATTCTGAAACTTTTAACACGACTGCAACTCCTTTTCAGTTTCCTCAACAAATATGTGACTTCTTCAATCCTATAAATCCTAAAAATAAAATAATTTCAGAACATTTTTTTTAAATGTCTTGAGACAAGACTGTATTTTTCTGTGCAGTTGTATTTTTCAGCTCAAAAACATTATTCAATTCTTAAGCCAGTTTGCCCTGTTGCTCTGAGACTTTTTGTTCGTCATGTTCAATGGATAACAGTTAAGGGAGTAGATAAAGCTTGGGAACAGGGGCTGTGAAAGTATAAATACAAATTCTAAAAATGTTCTTCCTCTGCTAGCAATACGTTCTAATACAGAACCAATAATGTTCTACCCGTTTTGTCATTAACAAATATAAACACATTTATTTTGACTCAATCTGACATGAACATAAAGTCTGGGTTGCCTGTCAGCATAAAATAGTAGTAATGGAAATATATTATGTATGTTCACTTGGACTTGGAAATGTGTTGATAATGCAACATGTGATGGGTATGTGCATCTGCTGTTATGATTTCTGTTTGTATAATTTATCTTTGTGTGTATGTGTTTTTTGGGGCCACCTGCTGTGTGTATGCCTGTTCAGCTGCTCTCCCACTGAGTCTTCAGCCAAATAATACTTCATTAAAATTGCTATAAATGCTCCCAAAATCTCTCAAACTCCTAGTAAGAAAGAAACTTAATTAAAATACCAATAAGTAATTAACTTAATTTTACCATCCAATGAATAATCATTAAAATACCAAGCAGGAGCCATCTTCATTCAAAAACACCCAATCAAACACAGCAAAAGGAATGTGTGTTGGTACAGTTTGTGTTTGTGCAACATCCCAGTGAATGCATGCCTGTGTATGTCTAATTTACATGGTAATAACCCGGGCCTTGCTCTGGAGGTTTCTCCCCTTGCAAGAAGAGATCCGTTGCAATCTTCCTGTGTTCAGCTCACAGCTGGACTTTTGTGTCTCTTCAACTTCTCTGTCATCCTATCCTTCTGTTCTTATTCAATTTACCCAGCATCTTTTACATGCTAATCCATATTAAATAATGGCTGGCGTGCGGAAAAATAAAACAAATGTAGATGAATACCAAATAATGTGAACCTTACAATCTCGGATGTTTTAAGGAAGACTTCATCATCTAAATTACTTATTCAAAATCTGGAAATAATCTATATGCATGAGAAGACCTCCGATTTTTGCAGGTCCAATTATTTCACCGTTGAGGATAAAATAATATGACATTATATATTCAATTCAATTCAATTTTATTTATATAGCGCCACATCACAACAACAGTTGTCTCACAGTGCTTTCCAAACAGAGCAGGTCAGACCCTACTCTGAAGTTAATTACAGAAACCCAACAATTCCCACCATGAGCAAGCACTAGGCGACACAGGCAAGGAAAAACTTCCTTTTAACAGGCAGAAACCTCGAGCAGAAGCATGGCTCAGGTTATATCTGTGATGGACGGGCTACCTGTGTACCCTGCTTCTCGACAATTTCAGCTTGGGTAGGCTCCAGCACCTTACTAGGAATACGAATTATTTTGATAAAGACTAAGCACAAAAGTTATCTACTGTACTTTCTCTTTCTGTACTTCCCTCTATTTCTGCACTGTCACCACTGTGGCCTCAACACAGAGTATTGTTATGAGTTTTTTTAAAGCTTCCTTTATAATTTAGCTTAGTCCAATTTCATCTTCGTATACATTCCTTCAACAAATGAAAATTATTTTATGGTGTTTCAAGCATTCTTGCAGTAGTATAGCTTCTGTGTCAAGACTCTTTCTCTCTTTGCTTCCAGGTTTACTGCAGTTTCCAATATGAGAATTAAATTTTCTCAGGAAACTCGGGTCAAAACCCAAGAAAACATGTCATGATTTAACATCAGAATTGCTGCTAGACACATTTATAGACTGTTGTGCTATAATTTGATTTGTTTGTTCACTTCCATATCTGTAAAATTTGCCAGTCCCCTAATCTGTTGTATGTGCTAAGAAAAGGGGCTGATCTTCTCCAGTCAAGCATAAGAAATTACCAGCAACAGTTTTTTTCTTACTGGGAACCAGTCCACAACATGGAGGTGTTGCAAACCGCACAGAGGGGAGGCTGGAGAGAATGGTACTTTTTAAAAGGGGTGGCATTTAAAAAATCTGATGAGGACAAGAGGATCTACTTCAGGCTCTCATCAAGTAGTTTTGGCCCAGTACAAAAATCCTGTGTATCTCAATTGAAATACCAGTTGTTGAGAGTTTTACTGTTTTGCAGTTTTTAAGTTATGACATCACATTGCAAAAATTGAGATTCAAGTTAGTTCAGCAACAAACAGTTGTAACTATCTGTTTAGTGATTTTTTTCCACTGTAATGTTTTAGTCTCACTACCATAGATGGCCAAAGAAAATGTGGTGGATTGATTAAACTGTCTGCTTGTTGCCAACTATTATTTAACTACTTAACAAAAGTTGTCATTTACACACTATTACGTTATTTAGATTTTTTCTGTGAAGGAAACATTTATTTTAATGAAGTACGGCCAAAAGGCTTATTTTGTAGTGTGGTACAGTTGAGAAACTTCAAGTAAGAATAGTAGGACAAAATAAGGGGAGGGAGCAGTGGCGGCCGGCCCATAGGGGGCGCTCGGGCGCCGCCCCCCCTAGATGTGGAGGGGGAAAGTTATAATATATATACTTATTTTTAAAGTATTATCAATGTCAGTTTTACTTAATAATATGTGGTTAAATGTAATATGAATTATTAAAACAACACTTCCACCAACTGACTCTCATTCTACAGTGTATTTCCACCAACAGAACGTATCGTTTCTCTTCTGGGGCGCCAGCCCCAAGCGCCCCAGAAGTGCAGCGAAATAACCAATTGAAAAATGTTGCTAGGGAAAATGAATAAATATTCGGCCAATCAGCATCGCCGAAATTATTGGCTTTGGGGCGCCTGGAGCTGGCGCCCCAAAGCCATAGACGTATAGCTAGTGGTCAGTCAGGCGACGACGAAAGTTGAAGAGCAGCTTTCACATTATTCAGTGAGATCTTTACTGAGATCTTTACCCTTTCGTGAGAAGGACGATGGTGGAAAAATTCAATGTAAAGGAGCTGGGACCTGACAAGTCCGAAATAAATTTAACGCAGCGAACCAATGAAAAAGTTAAGTCCTACAGCCGGCCTTTAGCAGGAGCTGATTCCAGTGTAAGTCCTGGCTGACAGCCGGTGGGACGGCCAGGCACTGTTATGTTTTATCCGCAAACTTTTAAAAGTGACCGGAGTGATTCGACGTGGACACAGTCTGGACACACAGACTTAAAACACCTCTCTGAACAACTAAGAAACATGAAATATCACGAGTTCATATGGAAAACTGTGTTAAGCTAACTGTGTTAAGCTAACCACCTGTGTGCCTACTTTGTGTGTTTGGTGACAAATAGTAAAATTGAGTGTTGTATTTCATACTGTTCCTTTCCAAAATAATACCTAATATAGCTTCAAATGGTTAACTGTATATGTAAACTACTGATTCTGATAAGGGAATTAAATCATTATTGTGGAATTGTACTAATTTTACAACTTTTAACTTGAATGCATGTACTGGGTTAGGCAGGGAAATCTATTGGCACACCAGCCCCACCAAGATTTTTTTTCACCAGCCGCCACTGGGAGGGAGTATGGAAATTACCCATGTGGAGGCTGTCGGGGAAAGTTGCGTATTGAAACAAACACACTTAGGTCTCTGTTATATTTCCCAAAGCCAGAGGGACAATATAAGATTCAGAAAATAACAAGCTACTGCATCATTTAGTATGACTTAATGTGGAATATGTGAATGTGTAGATGTCTGTGTGTAAGTAAAAAAGACAAAGGTAGTACAAGCTGTGTCTTGGTCTGATCAGTAGGCTCCACTCACTTTCAACTCACCAATATGGAGCACTAATCAAGTCCCCACACTTTTTGCATTAGTGGTAGCAGAGATGGTGGTGTTGGTGGTTATCTTGTGACACCTCAGGAGATGTGACAGAGGATAATGAATCTTGCTTCTCTTCTGTTTGTTGTTGTGAGAGCTGTGAGAGCAGGTCACTAGGCTATATTCTGTGCAGCTATCACACATATACATAGACACACATTTATACATTTTATGTTTATATATATATATAGACAGAGAGAGAGAGAGAGAGAGAGAGAGAGGAAGAGAGAGAGAGAAATAGAGGGAGGGAGAGATTTTATATTTATGTACAGATTTATTTATCGCGAGTTTAATTTTGGAATGATATTTCATTTAAAGAAATAAAGGGTAGAGTCAGAGTTTCGGGTTTTTGGGTGAGGGGAGGATGATTTTCTCCACTGTAAAACACTTTGCACTACCTGCTTCTGTATGAAAAGTTCTCTGTATATATATATATATATATATATATATATATAAATATTCGACTCGACACCCAAAGTAAATTTCCAAAATGACGTAGAAGTCATAGAAAAATATATATAAAACATAAAAATTTAATAAAAGTAAATAAGCTGTTAGTTTAATATTCACGTAGTGAAAGTTAGAGTAAGTTACGGTACATCCTGTCACCAATAGTGCCAATAAAAAAAACTTTTTATTGATTATTTCTTTGTCATTTATTTCTTTTTACATATCTCTTTTATAATACATTTATTTTATTGCCATGTGTAATTATCTGCAGTATTTAATAAGGAGTTATCGTAGCTTTTGGGGCTGTGGAACGAATTATACGAATAACAGTGTATTCTAATGACAATATTTGAACCAACTTACGAATATTTTAACATACGAAGTAGGCCCCGAAACAAAGTAAATTTGTATGTAGAGGTTCTACTGTATGTATATAGGAGACATTGATGGTTCTGCGCAGGTTATTTTCTGTTCCTAGAAATGCGCCTTTTTGGACAGAGATCTCAGATGTCATACCTGGGATTTGTTGGAACCACTCACCCAGTTTGGGGGTCACTGCCCAAGTGTTCAAATTACCGTAGGTACCGCTGTGGCCTTCACCTTCCACATCCCCTCCAGCTCCTCTCTCAGCACTTGGTATTTCTCGAGCTTCTCATGTTCCCTCTTTCTGATGTTACCAGTTGGAACAGCTACATTTATCACTACGTTTCTTCCAACGCTTGTCTACCACTACTCTGTCTGTTTGGTTAGCCATCACAACATCGTATCTCCAACAGGATCTTGTAGGGGGGTGTCCTATTTCGACCTAAGGGTTTCCAGTCCGTATTTGGCACAGATGTTCCGGTATACTATACCGGCCACTTGGTCATGGTGTTCCATGTTTGCTCTGCCTTCTATCATCTTGCATCTGCTGTTGTGTACTGGATTTTCTCAGTGACGTATTTGCCTGCACCTAGGATCCTGCCTAGTGTGGTAGATTGTTCTTAGGGCTTGTTACTGTGCTGCCCTGAATAGTTCCTGTATGCAAACTTTCAGTCCAGCTTTTTCCAGCCTTTGATTTCCACTTCTACATACATACCGGGTAAAAGTCTTTCCTATATATATATATATTATTTTATTTTTTTTTTTCATAGAGCTTGATCTCATTCATGTAGAGGAGGTGGCTTATGCTCCGTAGTCAGTATATGTAGCCAGACATACATATACATCAGAATCAAAATCAGAATCAGAATCAGAATAAGGTTTATTGCCAAGTAGGTTTTTGACTTACAAGGAATTTGCCTTGGTGTTTGGTGTACAACACTTCTATGAGAAGCAAGGAAGAAAATACAATGTAAAAATCAAAATATAGAACAGAAATTATAAAACTAAAAAGTACAATCTTTAAAAATATAGATCTGAATGTACAAATGAACAATTGAAATGTGCAATGTTGAATGTACATATGTACATGTGTATGTATGTATGTATGTATGTATGTATGTATGTATGTATGTATGT
>JABUIW010000011.1:287665-322120 GCA_013363375.1 Menidia beryllina | reverse complement strand
GTATGTATGTATGTATGTATGTATGTATGTATGTATGTATGTATGTACTGTATGTATGTGTGTATGTATGTATGTATTTACATATATACTCTCACACACACACGCAGAGAAGGCTAGAGAGGGGGTAATCCGACCAATATTCTCTACCTTCTATTCTCTATTACATATGAAAATCTTCCTAGCAACTCTAAAGATTATTGAAGTCAAAATATGAGTACACTGTGTTTATTTAAGTTAAGGTTATTTTTGTTTTCGTGTGCTTTTTGCAGTCTGGCAAATTCTTCAGCATGCTCTTGGTAAAACCTGTGTCTCTTTGTTTCTCAGGGTGAGGTGGGTCTCTGTGGGGGCTTCTGAGCACATCTCTGTGTGACAGATAGACTGACAGATCCATCTGTCTCTAAGTGATAGTCTAGAATAAGGCCATCTGTATGGACGGAGTCATAGTACACACTCCATAAGAAACATAGACTATGTCACAGCAGGAATGTAGATAAGGAGGTTATGTGTGAGGACCAATTTATTTTTCTTGGCAGGGTGGGAAGGCCTCTGAGACATGTCTCACATGTCTACGTGTCACCAGCAGTCTTAATAATGAAATCCTCTCAAACTGCATTTATATTCGGACACACTTTAGTCCAGTAAGGTCACATATAACGGTTGCCTCATAGCTGCCTGAATAATGATCAAACCTATCTGTCCTGTTGCATCTTCTAGCCTTGTTTATTTTTACTTACTGTGAAAAAATAAGCCCTCAAAGCAGGCAAGGGCTCTTATTGGGCATGCACAGTGTGGACTGTAGATGTAAAGACCATAGATGATGAGAATGTATAGTTAAGTATTTGGTGATTGTCAGGCTATCAAATTGCAGTGTTCTGGAGTAGGCATTAGGCCGAAGCTATTATTGTCTTTTACAAATATCTTGTACTCTAAAACACTTTCTTCAGTGGTAGACCATCAGCTTCCCCCTGCTTACCAGGCAGAGAAAGGAAAAGTGGATAACAGAAGATTTCACTGATTTTTTTCCTATTCCTTGTCTATATAGATCAACCCTTTTAGGCATAGTAGTCACTACACTGGAAAGTTATTCAAAAGACATTTTCTCGTGTATGTTGTGGGTTTCTATGTTTTAAATCTGCATAGGCCACTAAAGTGGACACTGTGGCGCATCATAAAACACTGTTACGGTCCGCAGAAGTGTTGGAACTCGAGAGGAAAAAACAGAATCTCAAAGAAATACAAGACAAAAACATACTTCTTTGCTGAAGAACAAAAAATATAAAAAATAAAAATTCATTGCACAAAGGCTGGGTAAAAAAAACAAACAAGGGGATTCTCAAAAAATAACAAAATCTCTGTGAGAACAAAAGGAAAAAAGTAACCAAAAAAATCACTTTGAGAACACAGGAGAAAAGTAACAACAGAAAATCACTGCACAGCTGGACATGGGAGAAAATACCAATAAAGAAGATCTGCAATTCAGGTGGCTTGGGATTTTTTTATTCGTTAAAAAAATAAAAACACAAAACCAAATACAAAAATTGCTGACAAAAGCAAAACAGGTATTATTTCCAAGGGAAGCTGGCTTGAACTGAATGAAACCGAATTATGAAGAATAGAAATACACGCAAGAAATGCTGGGAAACATAAACCAAGTCAAATGGAATCATCTGGCACTGGAAAGAAGAACCTAGCTAAGCTAAATACAAGATACTTGAAATGGCTCCAGGTGTGTGCCAGTGGGCCACACCTTCTCAGATGCCTTCAGGTGCAAGATAGAAACTGAAAATAGAAAACATAACAGTGTTGAAAAGGAGCTGAGATAGACTAACACAAATCAAGGGGTTGAATGACCGGGAGGGAGAAAAGGGATGAAATAGTGGCAAATATTAGAATTTAGAAAGTTGCATGCAAATTTTTATGTCTACGCATTCTGGTAAGAAAGGTCAAAATATATTCACATATATACATATAATAAGTAAGAAGTAGTAAGTAGTAAGAAGAATTTGTAAGACAGAATGTAGCTTAATTCAAACTTTTGACACTGTTGCCAAAGGAATATTAATACCTCCTTGACCATTACTCTTTGGGGGGTTGGGTTTAGGGGTTTTTTATACATAAATACAAACCCTAATCCTAACCCTGCTGTGGCTATCCAATTACAGTTTAGTCACCTGGTTGATTGCCATCTTGCAATCCATATAACATCCGTCCAGCAACTGCCACTGACAATTTGAGAGCTTTGTGTGTGGATACCCTCTGACCCCAACTTCCTTTAGGAACCATGCTGCGGACCTGGACATGTTACCTTGATACTGAGCTTCTTGGAAAATATATTTTCCATTGGATTCCATTTTCTTTAATACGGATATAATACTGCAGTGCAGCAGTTATTTTGCTGTTATGCAGTTCAATGATACCAAAACAAATTTGGACATTTAAGCTCTCTATAATATGGTCACTAAAGTATGAAAACCTGGGGAAAATATTATTTCAAACACATCTGTTTAGGTGTAATAGATAGTTGTTGGTGGCAAGGTTATAATTTGAAAAAAGTAAAATATATTTTTTGTTTGTTCGTCAATACTTTTACTCGCAAGTAATTGGTTGCCCCAATAATAGCTTGGTAAACATTTGATACCTAAATTTGAGAAAGAATAAACTATAAAAGAGCTTCCCTTTAATAACGAACAGTCAGTATCATGAAATAGCTCATCAATTTATCGATCTTATACCCCAAGATTTTTCCAAATATATCATGTGTCTCCAAAGCCGAACAGGTGAAAATTTGCTAATGGTAGTTTCAGCAATGAAAGACTTCCGCAGGCCTTTGATAGTAGAGCTTCTATCAAGCACTTTCTTATTGCTGTATTTCCTGACATTGTAAAAGCCTTGTTGGCCATTGATAAAGACGTTTTGACTATCCATCCATCCATTGTCCACCTATTCACATGGGGGATTCGGTTGGGGGGTTAGGGTTCCATAGTTAGCTAGCCCCAGATGACATCGGGCAAAAGGTGGGCTACACCCTGGAAAGGTCAGTTCTGATTAAACCCCTGTTATTTTCAGTATTATTCTCTCCTCCCTTCCTTACTCTGCACTTCTGCTTTCAAAAAGATATAATCTCATGCAATTTTTAATATTTCTTTTATTTTTATATAATATAATACGCTTAATGACGTTGTATTAGATCATTTCTGTATAGAGAATGCCATAAAAGTTGAAACCATTTTTGCGGGTCTCTTCCTATTCTGACTTCTTTATGTTTTGTGTTGTAGCTCTGAAAAACCCTCCTCCTCTCGTCACAAACAGTGCAACAATGACACATCCAGCCCTGTCGTCTTTGAAAATAGCTTCACATAATTATCCCGCCGCCAAAGTCTGTTTATCTTTTCTCGCGGCAAATTGCAGTGTATTGCTAAAAATCCATTGAAAGCGGCAAACAAAGGGGAGAAAAAGCAACTCTGGCTGCAGCTCAAATTCCTCCACTTACACACACAGATACATATATACACAGATTGTCCATTTCTCTTTCCTGTATTATCAAAGCCGACAGTTTTTTATTCTCTCTCTTGTGTGTGTTTTGTGGTGGCACCGGAGTCGACACCCAGTGGGAGAACCCGTCTGCCTGCAGGGGGACAGATGAGTGTAATTATGCTATTTTTACCTCCTCCAGGAGCTGGCTGCCAGCTCAGGGAAATTAGCATCACACCTGCGTGTAATTGGCTAAATTAGCTTGTCAAGCAGCAGAGCTGAGACAGAGGTGGACGGTAAGGTGTGTGTGTGAGTGTGTGTGGGAGGCAGGTAAAATCAGAGAGGAATTGTTTGGTGTGTGTCATCGGGAGAGGCTGTCAGGGGAGCGAGATGTCACACCTGCAATGGAAAATGTCACTCGGCAACTCCACACACAAAAACACGCCTTGTCACAGTCGCGAAACTGAAAGATGCGTTAAACAACAAACTAAAGGAAAAGAGAACAAAACAAACAGAAACAAAAGCAAAGGAAGACATAAACAGACAAGTAGTGAAGAGGAAAGCATGAAGCTGGATATAGACACCTAAAAAGGGATAGTCACTGCATTGGTTACAGCAGATGGCTAACCAGACTATTATGCTATAATATAGTTTGTGTTCTTTTTTTGTGTATGATTTTACCTCTAACAAATAAGCTACATTGTGAGTGATAATTTGGACACACACACACACACACACACACACATATATGTGTGTGTGTGTGTGTGTGTGTGTGTGTGTGTGTTTGTGTGCGTTTTCAAGCTTTTTTGGTTTATTTTTTGTAAAAGATATTTGAATTATTATTTCTATGTCTTTGATATATTCACCCTTTCTATAAAATGCCAGATCTCAAAAGTATGTTAAGAAAGAGTAGTGAAACGTTAGATAGAAAATAGATATTAAACTCCACGTATTATGAGAAGACTGTTTTCATTCGCCTGTTCATTTCGGTGTTTAAATGACAAGGTTTTTGTCTCCTCCCCTCTCCCCTTTTGGACTGGACCTGAAAACAGTCCTGCAGCTTTCCTGGCAGTGGTACTCATCAAACCCCTCCCCATGCCTTATCTGTTGGTTCCACCTACTGGTGGCTTTGAGTAAGACTGGGGTAGAGTGGATTAAATTCAGTCCAAGTCATTGTAAATTAAAATGACAGGATTTCTATTAGATATGTAAAAACTATGCTTGATGCAGAATTCTTCATTTTGAAGCTCAAAAGCACAGGCACACCATAGTGCATGTAATACAAAAACGTTTAAAGTACAATACATGGAATATATTATATAAAAATATATAAAATATATAAATGTATCAAAGAAGTACCATGTGGTAGAGGTTCCTGATCAAATACTGTAAATGAGACAATTTAATGACATAAATGCAAAAAAATAGGATCACTACATTTTCATACAGTATTGATTTTTAGCCTGGATATGTATTCATTAACTTTCTCAATGAATGTGGAAATTAAAAACTGAATCTTAATCCTGGATGACAATAGGCAGCCATCTCTAACATACACTATATTGCCAAAAGTATTTGCTCACCCATCCAAATTATCGGAATCAGGTGTTCCAATCACTTCCATGGCCACAGGTGTATAAATTCAAGCACCTAGGCATGCAGACTGTTTTTACAAACATTTGTGAAAGAATGGGTCGCTCTCAGGAGCTCAGTGAATTCCAGCGTGGAACTGTGATAGGATGCCACCTGTGCAACAAATCCAGTCGTGAAATTTCCTCGCTCCTAAATATTCCACAGTCAACTGTCAGCTGTATTATAAGAAAATGGAAGTGTTTGGGAACGACAGCAACTCAGCCACGAAGTGGTAGGCCACGTAAACTGACGGAGCGGGGTCAGCGGATGCTGACGCGCATAGTGCGAAGAGGTCGCCAACTTTCTGCAGAGTCAATCACTACAGACCTCCAAACTTCATGTGGCCTTCAGATTAGCTCAAGAACAGTGCGCAGAGAGCTTCATGGAATGGGTTTCCATGGTCGAGCAGCTGCATCCCAGCCATACATCACCAAGTGCAATGCAAAGCGTCGGATGCGGTGGTGTAAAGCACGCCGCCACTGGACTCTAGAGCAGTGGAGACGCGTTCTCTGGAGTGACGAATCGCGCTTCTCCATCTGGCAATCTGATGGACGGGTCTGGGTTTGGCGGTTGCCAGGAGAACGGTACTTGTCTGACTGCATTGTGCCAAGTGTAAAGTTTGGTGGAGGGGGGATTATGGTGTGGGGTTGTTTTTCAGGAGCTGGGCTTGGCCCCTTAGTTCCAGTGAAAGGAACTCTGAATGCTTCAGCATACCAAGACATTTTGGACAATTCCATGCTCCCAACTTTGTGGGAACAGTTTGGAGCTGGCCCCTTCCTCTTCCAACATGACTGTGCACCAGTGCACAAAGCAAGGTCCATAAAGACATGGATGACAGAGTCTGGTGTGGATGAACTTGACTGGCCTGCACAGAGTCCTGACCTCAACCCGATAGAACACCTTTGGGATGAATTAGAGCGGAGACTGAGAGCCAGGCCTTCTCGTCCAACATCAGTGTGCGACCTCACAAATGCGCTTCTGGAAGAATGGTCAAAAATTCCCATAAACACACTCCTAAACCTTGTGGACAGCCTTCCCAGAAGAGTTGAAGCTGTTCTAGCTGCAAAGGGTGGACCGACGTCATATTGAACCCTATGGATTAGGAACGGGATGTCACTTAAGCTCATATGTGAGTCAAGGCAGGTGAGCAAATACTTTTGGCAATATAGTGTATCTTTTCTTTTACAACATGAAGATGCTTTTAAGATGAAACCCCTACGATGCCCTGATAAAGAAAATGTTTGAAATAACTTTCAGACCAGGGAAAACTTACATGATAAAGTAAGTAAAGTGTAACTATTTAGAACATAAATATGTGGTGAGTAACATTAAGGATAAGCTGAATACACTATAGATCAACATATGGTGGTTGGTATTCCAAAATAGTTTATTCTCAAAGAAAGGACTAACAGATAAGCAAGAGAAGGCTTTAAAGTTAATTTCCTTTGAATGCAGTTGTAGTTGTGGTGGCTCCAAGTTGCTAATTCCTGGGCAAGTGATAAGACTTCATGATGCAAACCAATCAGTTGAAACTGTGCCTTTTGGTTAAAATCAGTCAAAATAAGTATCGATTTTTGGGGTGGATAGCACCACAATAAGTTCCAGGCATCTTAATCTTTGAAAGGCAGAAAATAAATGAGTTTCACAAGTCCATGAACATGAACTAGAAATGATAATTAACTGAGCTATTATTTAAAAAAACAGATACCAAATATCAATTAAGTTAAAATTCAAACTCAAATTCAAATGTATTTTTATAGCACATTAAAGCAACGTCAAGGTCATGTCAGTTTTTTTTTTAATTTAAATTTTAGTTTAAATTTAAGTTAAACTCTGTAGTTTAACTTTTAGAATAATCTTAAAAACATCAATAAACAGTTCAGAGTATTGTTTACCTTAGACAGTTGATGCACTACATCAAGCCACCATTATCTTGTCTTCATAGAAAATGTAGTCCTTAGATGCTCACCTGAAAAATGAAACATATTTATAATAATTATGGGATTTTGTTCTTATCTTCACACCTCGTCACATCTCCTTTCCCTTCTTTATCTCTGGCAACTGTGGGTGCAGTTGAGAATGAGGTCAAGTTGATTGTTTATTATGTATTTTAACAACCACCATTTCTCAAACTACTAGGCTCCCATGTTTAACTTGCAGTTAATGTTTTCTCAAAAATCAAAGAACTATAATAGGTCATATCGGTTTGAACATGCTTTGTCCTACTTCTAAAATATCAACAGACAGATGTGGCCAACGTGTTACAAGAATGTGTGACTTCATGTGACTTGGACTGTAAAGTATTCGTGGGCAGCAAGAGTGGGGACTCCTCCATAGACTTACCAACTTAACATTTGGTGGAGGGGTTTGGGTATTCTTATGATCCTGGGAGTCATGTTGAGTGGGTGTTAGGGTTAGGAAAATAATAAAATAAAATAAAATAAACATTAAAATACCTTAATGAAGCCCCATTACGGTAAAAGACTTCCCTCCCCAGGAAGAAGAAAACAAAGATATATTATAAGGTCTGAAGTTGGTTAAGCAGTAGGCAAAAACAGGAACTGTGGAAAACTCACTCCCGGAATTGTGAACTCGCTCTTGGGAAATGGAATGCCACCTTACTAGAGATTTGGATCAGCACCTACAGATTGGCACACCATGGTGGTGCTTTCCATTTCTAAGATTGGCACTCAGCCTTCCTGGAAAAGTTCATTCAGGGTGTTGGAATAGCGGCTACAGATGAAGGAGGAGCAGTGTGCTTCAGATCGTGGAACAGTGGACTAGATCTGTACCTTTTCAAAGTAAAGGAGATATTCATGGCCGTTTGACCAACCATTCGAAATGTATTTAGTAGATTTAGAATGTGCTTTCAACCATCTTTCCACAACGAATCTATAGCAGGTATGGGGTACTGGAATCAATCTTGTGGGGTATTCAGTCCCTGTTATCGAAACAAGAACTGTGTTGAACATGCACGTCATGCAATAATACATGCTGAACTCCTCTAGGGCATCCCTTTGTCATTTTTCCAGTTTGTGATTTTCATGGACAGGATCTTGAGGCATTGTCATGGATAGGAAGCGGTCTGTTTTGGTAATTTTGTTGGAAGATATGCTTTACAAAAAGCTCTGGAGGGGTTTACAGCTGAGTTTATGGTTAATGGAACGCAAGTCAGCTCTTCGGAAATGTAACATTTACATTTTACATTAAGGAACCCTCAAAAATAGGGGAACCACCTTTTCTACAGAAGGACGATTCTTATCTTTTATTAGTCTTACACATTACAAGTCAGAATTCTCAGTTATGAAAAAAAACGTTATTTATTGTTTATTTATTTATTGAACATTAATATGAAGCAGGGAAGGTAGTTGATTATTGTCACGTGCGAGGTTAACAAAATTCCCACCACACAGGAGGAGTATAGAAAAGTTTAAACGTTTATCTTATTACCCAAAATAATTGCAAACATCAAACCCCATCACGTCACAAAAAAATACCCTAGACCTAGGTTGCAACAAAAAAGTTTCCCCTTTTAAAACCCATTCAAACAAAAAAACTACTTACACAATACAGTACAAGCATATATACATGCTAAAGTGAAAGCCCACCGTCCATTAAGGCAGTCCATGACCTGCGAGGAACATGCGCACATGCAAAAATCTTCAAAGTGTGCAGAGTCTGGCCTGGTCCAAAATCCCTCCAAGAGTCAAAAGTATAGCAAAAGTATATCTGCAAAACACAGGGGAAAAAATTCCCCCATTACTTCCTATTCTCTGTGCAAACGTTCTTTAATTTTTCAACGAGGGTCTGGGTTACTTTTGCTGTTTAGCGCAAGAACGCTATAACTTCACAACACGACAAAGTCCTGCAAATGGGACGGAGGTCGCACCACTCGCCCCCGGCGAGAATGGCCGAACTTGAGCAAGTTCCCACACAGTCTATTGTCCATTTCACCTGTCCGAGGCTGATACCCATGCTGGGCGAGTGAAGACTAAACCCCAGGCGGAGACATCACAGCAGCAGGAGTGATAGTCTGTGCAGGCAATGGCAGAGTGTACGGTTTCAGTCTGTCATGATGAACCACCTGGGCTCACTCCATGGGGTCGAGAGCGTCGTTGGCAATGCGATACGTCAATGCAGACTCTCCACCAGAAACCAGCACTTGAACGACCCGATATGGACCCTTCCAGTGCGGTGCCAGCTTCATACAGCTTTCCGGGAGGTTTTTAAGCCACACCAGCACACCTACCGTATAGGGACGGTGGCAGATACCCTGGTCATAGTAAAGTTTCTGTACTGAATGCTGACTCCAGCCGCTCTGCAACGGTGGATGCATGATCCATCTGAGATCCAGTTCCCCGGGAGTCGAGAGCACTAGCAGGCACTAGCATATCTGCAGGAACTCGAGCCTCACATCGGCACATGAGGTAAAATTGGGTATACCGGATTCTGGCATGTTTACAGGTGTTATATGCAAAGGCAACTTTCTTCATTTGTCCCATTAAGCAACATCTTGGCAAGCTGATCGATAAAAGTCCGGTTGTGACGCTCCACCATGCCATCCGGTCTGGGCTTATAGGCAGTGGTTCGTGTTTTCTTAATCCCCAGCAGCTGGCAGAGGATCTGGATCACCTCTGCCTCGAACTGACGGCCCTAATTACAGGATTTTGGGGACCCCATGCCCCAATACATAATCTTCAAAAATGCAGCATGCAACTGAGTGTGCTGTCTGATTTGGCAAAGCATACGGGGACACAAATTAAGTAAAGTAGTCCTCCACCACTAAAATATACCGGTTCCCTCGAGATGTCATGGGCAGCTCCAGGATGTCTGCGGCCCCCCGCTGCAGAGGATGGCATACTTGGGCCACTCCCATAGGAGCCTTGGGCCCTGGGACTGGGCTCCTGCAATTCTGACAGGCCCTACATTGTTCAGACCAATGTCTTGTCCCCCAACATGAAGGGCCGGTAACTGGCCTTTTCCCACACACGTTCTGCAGAGAAATGTGCAACTGTTGAAGGAGCTCCGGCAATATGACTGCAGGGACAACAGTCTGAATTGACTTCTTTCACGTGGTTTCAGGGAACGCTGTGCGGCACAGCAGCCCCTCAATCGCATACAGACGGTGAAACACAGTCCACAGCTTCCTCAAGCTGGCAGTGGAATCACGGGTAAGTTTACGAGGCCGTCGCACCATGCCCTGCTCCAATCTTCTGAAAACAGTACTAATGTCAGGGTCCTCACGCTGCAGTGACTGCAATTCAGCTCCACCACCACAGAGTTAAGACCTGAACTGACTCTGCTTCCACGTCCGAAGGTGGAAAGTGGTCAGACACCTCCACTGCGGCCACAGTAAAAGGTCCGGTTGCAGGAGCATTTTTCTCGACAGGGTCAGAGGACCCGGGCCGGCGGGACAGAGCGTCAGCATTGTTGTGGTTTGAGCGGTCCCTGTGCACCACGACCCAGTCAAATGGATCCAACTCCAGCACCCACCTACTCCTTCGTACAGTAGGGTCATTATCAATAGCCATGAAAAGACCACCACTGCCACAAATGTAGCAGAGGTTTCTGGGTTCTTCAATGCGGTGCTACTGTATACTTTATATGTGTTTATATAAAAAAACAGCAAACAGAACAGGAGACAGGATAGCGTGTCCAGCTGCGACCTCTCTTCACTCATTTTATTCTTTTTCTTTAATCAACACCAAAAACACACACTCACTCCCTCTGCCATAAAACCCAGCAAACTCTCGCTCTCCGGCAACTGGAACGGCCCCACCTTCTTTTCCATACAAACGCAAAACAGTTACAGTATGGTGGTGCCACACCAGTGAACCTCTTCTGAACTTTCTGAACAAACTTCAATTGGCTAACAAAAAGGTGTGGGGGGGGGGTGACCTTGGGTGTATGCATGTAAATGCACACATATAAATATATACAATGTATATGATAAAAACCTAAATGTCCTTGACACAAAATACCCAACTCATTCATGTTGAAAAAAATACAAATATATTTTCACAACACATTATGTGCAACATAACATAGTATCACAGGAGAAATAAGGGCTAGAACCTAATCCTAAATTTAAATGTATTTTTTTATATTTTACATTTGACAATTCTTCCAATACCCCAGGACCATCCAAAAGCGAGAAAAGATCGTAGACCTTATTTAGGCTGGTACTCAGCCCATAAAGTCATCTGTGAACAAATCAGAATGGTCGGTCAGTAGCCACCAGTGGGTCTCTAGGATCCACAATGTTGGGCTTCAGTGGTCAGCTTTGGCCAGATGGGTATCTGGGGGCCTTCATTGTGCCTGGGTCTCCATTCTCCATGGGGTTTCTTGTTGGCAAGACTACAGAAGTCTGGGTGTCTAGACTGAGACGTCAAAATGAAAATTGGATAAAAGAGAGTTAGAGAGCTGGGGGGATTGATATTGGGTTTATGCATGTCTATGCATGTATACGCACCCAGATAAATATATACAATATAACAAAAATCTTAATGTCCTTGACACAAAAATACCCAAAACATTCATGTTGAATAAAATAATAATACACTTGCACATCACACAGGGAATTATGTGGCCTGAGTCTCAACTTTCAGTCCATCATATGCTTCAAACTTCTGTGCACGGAAAAGTTAAATTTTGTACTAAAGTGTAAAGTTGGGTGTAAAAAGTCCTGTTTTGTTTATTTATTAAAAGAAAGCCAAGAAAGTCCATTTCAATACACATTTCTGTAGTTTTCCACAAGCATAACTAATGAACAAAAATTTAGACCTGAAGTGTCTGAATGAACAAAGCATAAAATCCTGATCTTGACTTAAGTCCTAAAATATTCTCAATTCCCAATGTATTTCTGTAAAGAAATTACATAAACAAGACGTCCATCTTTAATTGACAATTTAGTACAAAAGAAATAACCATCGTCCCAATGAGTGAGTTTACATTCAAGTTTTAATCACCCAAATCTCTACGCTGTGTTGCTTCCTTGTATATTTGCTTGCTTTTGCTGTACTTTATGCACCTTTTCCTCCTTTTAAATGCTAACCGATGTGTGACCAGTGAATTTCTCCACTGTGAGATCAATAAAGCTCTTATCTTATCTTATCTTATCTTATCTATCTTATTTATGCTATTTTTAGTGCTTATTTTATCTGTGCCACATACCACTAGATGGCACTGTAGCTCCATTGAACATTTGTTCATTTTTTTCTACAAATTCTCATGAATTTGTGTTGAGAATTTTGATTTTGGCTTTAGTTAGTTTTTTGTTTATTGTAATGTTTTTTGCCTTAAGAAAAGGTTAAGTCCACAAGAGGTAAATACTGAATACAATTTTTTACATGTTCTGGCCTAAGTCAGAATGATGGAGCTATAACCAATAATGTAAAGCGTCTTGTGACTGACGCAAACCCAAACACATCCACTAGACAGCAGCTCCAGATTCAGCACTTAATTTGCATTATACAGAGGTTTATTAGTTAGAAAATCATGTGATCAGATCCCCTCACTTTCATCCATCAGACAAAAAGCTCGGCACATTATCACATACTTCAGATCAAGCACTACAACTAAAGAGAAGCTTGGTCAAGTGCAGCAACAGATGGGGCAACCAACCCTGAAACTTATCAATGAAGTAACAATATGCTGGAACAGCACATATGAAACGCTATCAAGGCTACATGATGGGAAGGAACTTTAGTGGGAATCTCTCGCCTCTCTAAAAACAGACTCAAAGGTTGAGTGTAATGCTTCCACCTTGCACATACAGGCAGCCATACACCTACGTGAACAGAAGCGTCAAGTCACAGGCACTGCTTCCAATCAAGAGTCATTAAGTGTGTTGACCCGAGCAGCACCTCTATACTCCAGATTTAAATCACTCAGGTTTAGCAATGAGCATTATTTGTTGTTGTTGTTTGGGAATCATGTACTAAAATGCCAATTTGTTGTTTTTTAGATAACCTTCGGCAACATTTTGACATCGAAGTGGGCAGGCAGACAAAAATAGGAACAGTCAATGGTGCAGAGGTGCAGGAAAATAAGCTAACAAGGGTGTTAGCTAATAAGCTAATAAGCTTAGCTAATAAGCTAACACCCTTATTAGCTAATAAGCTAATAAGGGTGTTGATCTCCAAAGGCCACACCTTCCCTCTTTACATGAATACACATCACCTGACATGCTTAAATCCAATAAGCATTTAAGTTTAGACAGGTTGGAGTTTTAAAAAAGCATAAAAATGATACTTTGGTCAAAATATTCACTAATAACAGTGTAAGACATTGTAAGTGCCCTCATTTTGAAGGAGAAATGTTATTTGGTTGATCATATACCAACTTTTTTCAGCGTTCTTGGTCTCATCATGTGACAACATGTAGTGGGAGATTTGGTTTAGTTGTATCTTTGAACCAAGCTTGTATCCAATCTTGAAACTGATCGACCTCCCTGAATGAGCTGAAGGTATTTGGGCTCTTCATATTTCTTCCCTGATGGGTGGCATGCCCATCTGTCTTTTTTTACTCCTCTCGTTCTAAAATGCTGGAAAATCTCTTTTAGCTTCATACGCATTCATTCTATTAGTTTCAAATTTGTTGATATAGCACAACATAACAACAAACATAATCTGTAGACACTTCCAAGATACAGTTTAATTCAAGTCAATAAGAATCCAATACTTTAGAATTCAATGATAATCCAGTCAATAGAAGTGACCTCTCACATTAACATATCTCAGGTATGTCAGTTAACCGGTAAGCCAACTAGTCAATCCTGCCCTTTTACAACATTTACCTGGGATGGATGAGCTATTTGAACTTTTTATTTAGTCATATTTTTAGACTGTGTTGGCCATATCCAAAATTCACTCTTTTTGGACATTTAACTCAAATCTTCTGGTACCAGAGTTGCCAGACAAATCTGCTGCAATAAGGTTATATGGTTTATTTCTGTGTATTTGTCACTGTTGTTATTCAGTCTGCTTACTAACTTGTCTGGGGAAGGTGGGATAGCCCTTGCTTTTTCTGTTACATAGTACTGATTTTCTACAGAGGTCGCTGAGTCCTGATTGGGTGTTGCCTTTACATCTGAGCACCTGTGCTTAGTGCATCATGGTTATAAATGGCCCAGAGTTGGTTGTAGTTTTTCACTGCTCTCGTCCTGTTTGCAGCTCCCCACCGGTGTGCTTTACTTAATCTATTTTGGCATCTTGGCATGTCTTTTCTCGTTTTTGTCACAGCTTACTGGCCTGGGTTGTGACACCTCTGTGCCAGTTAGACTTTGCAACTATCCCAAAAATATTGATTTAGTCCGTGTATTGTACACCATGGCACTAACCACATTAGAAGGCGAGATAGAGCCAGATCCATGTTAATATCTATTTTCCACAGTAAGTCACCACCTTGCCTCCATATGTAACTCAGTTGAAGTTAAATGTTTCATAGCAGCTTCCCCTGCAGACTACAACCCAGCCCTTAAAAGGTGACAAAAGAATCCACCATCTACCAAGCAACGGATGTGACAGTCCCAGATTTCTAGAAATTAGATTTCTAGAATAGATTTCTTTCTTTTCAGCACTGTAGCCTGGTTGAGACCAGAGTCCAAGCTCTGTCAAGCCATGTATTCCTTTATATCTCAGTCACAATCATTTTAATTTATAAATTGTAGCCATCAGAAAGAAGATTTATGGAAAGCATTACACTACTATCAATTAGCTATATTTAGTTTTATCTTATCTTCTTTGGATCCATGTTAATTCAGGAAAGCACTTAAGGTTCTGCTCACATATAAAGCTTTGAGTGTCCAAACACCATCATATCTTAAAGAGCTCACAGTTAGATATTTTCCCAGCACTTTGCTCAAGACCGCAAAACTCTAAGACTTCTTAGAGCTCTAAAAGTAGAATGGGAGGCAGATCTTTCAGTTATCAGGCTCCTCTCAGAACCATCTGTCAGTTTAAATTCAGGATATAGACCTCCTAACCTTTGAGATTAGGCTTTAAACTTTTCTTTTTGACCCTGCAACATCCCATAGTTATACTACTAAAGGCTTAGGCTAATGAGGGATCTTACATAATGCACCTCCCCTTACTCTGCTCTCCTTTTTCTTTATCTCCATACACGTGACATTGCTTTTTCATTAACTTGCGTGTCTCATTTTCTTTCTCAGTATGTAAAAAACTAATTTACCAATTATTTGGCAAACATGACAAAGACAGAACCTCTTGACATTTGTGTACATGCTGGGCCAGCCAAAATTATGACTTATCTTTTCTATTGCGTCCCTTGCACCCATGTCCCCCAACACCTCCACATCCCCATCAAATCCAAGAGGACCACAACCTACTTCAAGATAGGCCAGTCTATATGTCATAAACTAGTACAAGGTTTTCGGCCCCTTTAGAGTCCTACATTACCAAAAAAATCAAATCTTGGCACTTCTTTATCCTCTTGCACCATCACAGCCATCCTAAGAATCGAAGAGAAGGATTCTCTTGCTTTTGTACGACATTCATGAATCAAGGGCAAGATCTTTATGTATGCGTAACAGCACCATCCCTGTGTACCCAAGAGAATTGAGGTGTTTAAAGAGACTCCATTCAAAGTAAATTGCGGCTGGCAGAGTGCTCCATCAGGGTATGTTTTAATGCCTTTTATGGTAGGTTTTGATGTTTTCCTCAGAGTGTGTGTATGCCGGGGTCACGAGCAGTGACTGGAAGTCAGACATCACAGCATGTCTATCTGATGTCTGTGCACTTGTGGTGTTAAGTGGCTAGAAAAGGTTTAGTAAGGCTTAGAATCTTAAAATCTTTTCTTTTCAGACTCAGGGATATGTGGGTGTAGCCAGGATTCTGTGATACAGTATAATCATCACTTCAATCATGACTGTGACAGTTACTGGCTATCTATAACTCCATTTAATCAATTTTGTGGGCATTGGACCTGACATTGGTGCTTGATAGTTAGAGCTTGTGGTGCTATTACCATAGCTTTGCCAGTAGGCCTCCTAAACAGCTTTGCTTTTGCTCTTCCTTTCTTTGCCTCAGTAGCAAAAAAAAAAAAATCTAGGGTGAGAAGCCTTGCTATCTATAGTGGGATGTTGTATCATCATTTAAAATCCCTTCAAATTAGTCTCCAACATTATTCAACATAGTTGGGCTGCAGGTGAGTTTGGTTTCGGTCACACTAACACTTGTTCACAGAAACAGCCTTCCAATTACAAAAACAAAACAAACACTGAAACTGGGAGCTACGACGTCTTAAGATTGTGCCATCATCTTGATGATTTGTTTTAATTCATCAGTAGAACAAAACAGGGTATCCGTGAATCTGAACCCTTCATATCTTTTCAGTTCATACATGGACTCAAAATACATTTCCACAATCCCTGATGATTTTGCCAAACGCTACTACCAATTAATAGTTCTTCAGATAACTTTACAGGCATGCCTTTCATAGCCAACATTACATTAAGGTTCTCTTCTCACTGCAAATTCCAATCTTGCCTCCATGTGCAGCTTCCAACGTCAAGCTTTGATCTGGAAGTAAAAAGCAATTCTTGTTTAAGTCACAGATCTAGATATGACTCCCCATTCTGCCTTAACTCAAGCAACCACCTCTTATAAATCTCTGTAACACTACTCAGGATTTGACTTCCCTCTACACATTTTTTGTTTCTTTTTTGTTTCCTCTTGCATTTCCATTACTGGCTGGTACATCCTAACATTACAATCTCAGCATGGGGTGCACACAGCTGATGGCTAACAGGTGGCTGCTGATTGGCCAGGGAGCAACAGGATTCAACAGCGATGCTTTGACCTGAATCCCGTTCATTAAAAAAAAACACTGCAACAGCAAACATTCAAGTTGATTATTTCTGTGATCGACAACTTTGTAAAAGCCCGAGTCGCGAACCAACACTACAGTCAAACACTGAGGATCAGCCAGTACATCATTACCAGGATGTCCTCCATTGTTGTCTCGGGCTTGTGTCACAATGAATGACGCCACAGATGAGTCAGCCCGACTTTCTGTAAAGACATCAATTATGATAGAAGACCCTTCAAACCAGGTTGGGGCACAGCATGTAGACCCATGTAGGGCTGAGTAGGTACTAATGGAATCCGCCTCACCATATAATAGACCATTAAGAGTGCATTCCTTAAAGCATATTAGTCTGAACCCACTCAACCATCTAAAGCTGCAACCACCTGCTGTTCGTTCCCCATCAACGAGCTCTAAATCGGCAGTGCCCTCTTCTATTATGAGTTCCCCTACGCAAGAACTTTTCAAAATACTTAAAGATAACATACTTCAACTGATTATCAGATGTGGGCAAAGCATAACCTGTGTTTAGATTAAATCCATTATCCGTTTTATATCCTGCCGTGATGGCTTTCTCCAGGTGGTTAAATAACCCTGAAGACTTTTTCCCTGTAGATTTTCTCCATTTGCTCAACAAACTTCTGAGCTTCCCTCTGTTTTGTTCTGCCTACATATCGTTAATTTTCAAAGCTATGCACCATTTGTGTTTTGAACAGGGAATGCGCACATCTCTAAAACCTTCTGACACTACAATACCTATGGCCTATGTCATATCCAGGGCCACAGAAGACAAACAAGACGAGCAGTCATTCCCTCTCAAACTCACTCCTACCATCAATTTTGAGTCACAAATTATGTCATGGACTGTTAGTGAAAGCCTGCCAGAGAGCACCCGACATTACACAGGGGGTATCAAAGATGTGTACCTCTGCACAAATTTAAATAAGAAACACTTTTTCTGTGAGGCGATGGTGTCAACTCCCACACCATTAGAAGCTGTTCTTTCATATCATCTATGTCTTTGCTGGGTTGTTGGAGTCTGGTGGAGGTTTCAGTTATTTCGTCCCACCAACTGGTTGTGAATTGCTGCTAGCAGTACTATATCCTGTTCCACTGCCACACCTGCAGCTATGTTTAATTCTGTCCTGTGTCTAATTATACAGATAGGATGGTTAAAGTAGTTAAACTAAAATATTAGAATATATATTTTGTGTTAAACCTGAAATAATGGAGAGTCTCTTGTATGCAGACTACTTTATTCTTCATAATTGATGTATTGCTCGGAACATTCTCCAGAAATATCAAGTAAGCAGTTGGGAAGGCCCATGGTGTTTCCCAAGAGGAACACAGACTGAACAAAATATCAAAAGCTAAACTGGAAATTAATTAAATAACAGACAAGTAAACACAGTTTATGGTACAAAGACTGGAGAGCTGGAGAGCTTTGAACATGGCAACAAATTTGGGAAATTCATTGCTAATCTATTACAATTGAATAAGTAGAAAGCAAATATCTCTTCCATCAAAGATTTCTATCATGGTAGGAGGCCCTCTGCACCCATCACTGACCACAATACATGTAAGACCTGCATCACATTTTGTGCATGTTTACACACAAATAATGGTTGTGTAGCAAGGGAGGCATTATAAGTATAAAACGTCCCTTGGGAAAGTACATTTTCTTGGCATTAATATTACAATCAGGGAATAATTCTACTTGTCATTATGCTGGGCAGAATGAAGGGGAAAAAGGTATATCAAGTAAGAAAAACAAAGTTATTGCTGTAACTAAAACAAAATAAAAAGTTGTTTAGGTTGTGAATGTGGAAATACATCAATTTCTTAGTTGAGAGAAACTAAAGAGCAGGATCTGTTGACCAAAGCTGGACATTTCAAAATGTATCACTGAAATGTCTGTATATTTATTTTCCTTAGTTTGTCTTCACCAATAAGAGTTTTAGCTCATGAGCCTGCAGTTAATTTGTCTGTAACAAATAATTTCTGCTTCAGACATCAGAAACACCTCTGGGATGATGTTATCTTGGTACAGACATTTTGCATTCAAAGCATTGTATTCATCACTAATATAGTCATCATTCATATGCTTAAGATTTGCAACTATCATCACATGAAACTCAATATTTCTTGTTAAGTATGTTGTTGTTTTTTTTATTAATTGTTTATTCAATCTTTTTAAAGGATGTTTTATGTAGTTTTATGTTTTACGTAGTTTTATCAGTTATTGTATTTAAATCTTCAAAATTTAGTTTGTTTTTATTTTTTATCTAAAATAATCCGCTATGGACCACCAACACACCTGATGAAAAAAGCTGATAAAACCAGTTACAAGCAGGAAACTTCACATAGTTTTACCGCTACGGCGGAGACTCCTCTGAGCTTTGCGTGAAGCTCACTAATTCCTTCTTTGACGTTGTCATAATTCAGCATGAGATTGTTGTTCAAAGGTTAGATTTGGTAGCAGATTTTAGATGGTGAGGAAGTGGTTTATTTACAAAGGTATAAATTAAATGTGAACAGTGGCAACTCGGTTTGTTGGGAGAGAGTGGAACAGGTGTGGTTAAGGGTTATTACATTTTCCGCCATGGTGACTTTGCATTGTGGTTGACTGGATCCCAAAATGTAAATACAGATTTGATGGAGAGTGGGCAGGCTGTTAGTGGACACCCAACAGAAAACTTTAAAGTGAATTGTTCCAGAAAACCTTGAAAGCACATACACCACTTTCCACACAAAGTTTGTGATCCGTAAAAAGCAAAAAACCTGATTGGAAACTGTGGTCCTTCGAGAAAGCTCTGACCTATGTGTACCTGCGTTTTGGAAACAGTTAAAAAATGGCTACGCGGACGGTAAGGTGGGGAATTTATGCCACATTTCAGCATAAATCCTCTAAGACATGTAATTTTATTTCATATCAAACTTTCATCATTGATCAACCCAATCGTAAGCATTTAGAACAGCATTTTGAAAAAATGTTGTACTTAAACATTGAGGTGCAACTGTGTGCTTGCTTGTGATCGTGCCCATGGTTTTATATATCTGGATATATAAAATACGCCATATTCGACTTTTTAGTTCACAGAAATACTCAGTCATGTATGGCTGTGCCACTCAGGATACAGGAAAGGTCACTCACAATTACAGGACATTTCAAACATTTCAAATTGGATATTATCTGTGAAGATTCACAGTCATCCAGGTCATGTCCATCCAGCAGGAGGGACCAGAGCCACCTTTTGTTTTTTCCCTAATTCTTTTGTTTCTCCCACAGCATATTATTCTCTGTTCTCCCCACCGTCAGTTGGAACTGAAGAAGCCTCTTGGATGGGACGTAAAAATTGGGTTTTACTGACCTCAAACCAGCTGAAGGGAAAGATATGCACTTGTTACAGTGGACATGTTCAGCAAACGGGTTGAAGTTTTCCTGCCAAACACATCAAAATGTCATGCGGAGACCAAAGCTCTGCAGATCTATTCGAGATGAGGCATGTAAAAGACATTGGCCCACAATTTTGTGAATAAAACACTGAGTTGAATAGGTTTGGAAATGCAGCTGTGAACACACTGGAACACACTGAGCTTTCCATTCGCAGAGTGGAGAAGCTGTTGAGGGACAAAGTGGCACGAGGAAGCTAAATTGGCTAAATGCAGTGAATAACAAATAGGACGTGGTCTTTTTTAAATTGGTTAGCAGACGTCCAACCTGGGAGCGGGGCCTGTAACCAGGGCCCTCCCACTCGCCTCTTTTTAAATTATGAAATGTTGTTTTATCGTCGGAACCTCTCCAATGTTCTTTCTCAAGTTTCACAGACACTGAAAGCACCACTTCCAGCCTCAGCTTCTATACCTTTGAACACACTCAGACCAGGCGACTGGCTGCTGGTGAAAGAGATTTGCAGGAAGAACTGGAAGTCACAACGCCGGCGAGGACCTTTCCAGGTGCTACTGGTCACTCCCACAACTGTGAAGTTGGCAGAGAGAGTACCCTAGATTCACACCAGCCGCTGTGAGAAAGTTCCTCATGTGAACAAAGACCAACCAGACCACAAGGCTGTGAAGAAGAACAAGGACGACTAAACACTGAAAGTTTACTCCACCGGTGTGTTAAGCGCTAGTAACCTCTGACACCGATAAAGAAGCGGAGCGAGAACATCAGTAAGCCACTCAGATCTTCAGCAACGACTCCACAACAACTCCAGCAGCAGCAGTGAAAGAGCAAAGGGATCGGATCATCAGGATTGGGTTGATTGCAATGGTGTTCATGATTGGCTTGTGCATCTCCCCTAGGTTCCAAGCTCATCACATGATTCGCGCCTTTAGCGCCACATTGAGGAGATCTCTTTTTAGGAGGGATCTGTACATATCTTGCGAAAACCTTGGGTTAACAGCAATGTTGGGAATCAATTTGCTAGTTCCAGTGCTAGATCAATAAACTGTAAGTTCTGCTTTGTTTGTGTGAGAGATGCAGCACCTATTTCTCAGACAGATACCCCTGGTGAAGTGGATCCATCCACCTGTTCTTAATATTGCACTAACCGCACATATAATTAATTCAATTCAATTACCGAATACCGAATAATGTGAACCGTACAATCTTGGATGTTTAAGGAGGACTTCATCATCTAAATTACTTATTCAAAATCTGGAAATAATCTATATGCATGACAAGACCTCCAATTTTTGCAGGTCCAATTATTTCACCGTTGAGGATAAAATAATATGACATTATATATTCAATTCAGTTCAATTCAATTTTATTTATATAGCGCCACGTCACAACAACAGTTGTCTCACAGCGCTTTCCAAACAGAGCAGGTCAGACCCTACTATGAAGTTAATTACAGAAACCCAAAAATTCCCACCATGAGCAAGCACTAGGCGACACAGGCAAGGAAAAACTTCCTTTTAACAGGCAGAAACCTCGAGCAGAACCATGGCTCAGGGTGGGCGGCCATCTGCCTCGGCCGGTTGGGGGTGAGAGAGAGAGATTAGACAGTATAGTTTCCGGAACCCGTCTCCATGTCTGAATAGTGCAATAAGAAAACTGTTATTTGCACTTCCTTTTTCCCACTCACTGTTTGATTACGAGGGCCAGATGGATTAGAAGTGGGGATGATTGGTACCCCTGCGTCTACCCCTGGGAAAAATCCTCAGGCAGTTTTCTATTATTCTATGAAATTTTGATAGAGTCAACACTATTTCCTGTCCAGAATGTTATGAGACTGGTCAGTGTGCTCCATGAGTGCTGTGCCTTGCACATTGTATTAAGAGGTACGCTCATCTGCCCTGTCATTGAATTGCCAGATGTACGCATATTAGGCTAATTAAAGATGTTACATTGTTGCTTCAAAGAGGAAAAATTGAGAATAGAAAATCTATTAGTCCTGGTGGTTTTGATAGCATGGTGTACATAGATGTTATCAGGGTTCCCAAAGGGATTCCAGATTAAATCTATTTGCAACCACTAAAAAGTTAACTGGATGAATGACCTTTTCTGAACAATACCGCTCCAGATAGTTTTGTAGCCAGGGCTCTGGATGGGTTGCGCTCACTTGTGTGGAATTGACGCATAATTCCGATGTACATAATTTGCTCATTGGCTGGCTTGACTCGATTTTTGTTAAGTGGAAAGTAGCACTTCCTTTTCTTCACCCAGTGGGTACAGTTGCACTATTTTTGTTAGTTCTGTGTGTTTGTTGCTTTATTCTTTGTGCTGAATGTTTGGTTGTTTGCGCTATACATACTTTTAAATTTTATTATTTATTTTTTTATTCAGGTGCTGCTTCTGATGATGAATATTATCCTGACTGTGACATGTTGATGTTGATTTTGGATACTTAATCACCATGATGCCTTTGTTTTCCACTCACTTTATGATAGAATGAAGGTTGATGCTATTTCTAAGGTTAATATTAATTTTCAAAACTGTATTCATTGGGTATGTAAGACTTTTTGTAGATTTGGCGTAGTTACATGATATACTATCCATTGATTTCTTTGGTAGTGATTAATATGATATGCATCATTATAATCATAAGTGGGGAATTGTTAGGGAAATCCATATATGTATAATCACTTTCTTAATTTCTCTCTGGAAACTTTCCACAATTGAAGATTTTGAAGGTTCTTTCCTCCTTCAAGGTCTCAGGAGGTCCCCTCATATTTTGTCTTACAATCTTTTGCCTCGAAGATTGTTTGATACAGATGCAGGAGGAAAGACAGACATTACGTTTCATTTTAGAATGAAGGACGGACATTACGTCTTATTTCAGAGTCAGAGGGGTAAAAAATGCACCATGATTTGTTTTACTTTGGGGCAGCTTGGTATGTCCCACTCATGAAGTTTTCCCATTCTCTTTTTTCCCTTTTAATAAATTTCTATTACTTACTTTCTCAGATGGGCTTAGACTTTTGCTTTAAAAACAAAATTTCCACAACAGAATTTAAAAAAAAAAAGAGTCTTGTTGTATCATTGAGAATTAGGCTATTATAAATGTGAAAATTTGCTTCACTTTTCTGCGTTTTATTGTATTATTTTATGCCATACAGGAACACTGCCAGTAGTGTTTGGGTATTCTATTTTGCATACTCCCAGTGTAAGAGCAAATTATTGAATGCTGCTATGTCTAGTACCACAGTAACCTTTTTGGAATGACTTTCTCATGCACCCCGACTCACAACGTATCAATTTAACCATTGAACAGATCGTTTAACACATGAATGTCACACCCAGTGTGCTGGGTCTTCAAGTAACTTTAGCTGAATTGACTTCCTCGCGTCAATCTTGAACCTTGAATCGGTTTTACGAAAAAAATGGTCTGTAAAATGCACTTTTTAAAAACTGAGAAACAGCAGTTCTTTGTAGATTTAGTAGCAGTTTTTTTATTTTTTTAATGTGAGCAAACTGGTTCTGTTTTATAATGTTTCATCAACGCTAATGAAACTGTTTTATTAGAACAGAGATAGTTTTTTCTTTAAAGATAGTAATTATTAAAGAAAAATAAACATGTTATTTTATTTTGAAATTATGCAGGAAGCATTGCCCCCACCCTCCTCCTCCGACACACGCGCACACACACGCTTTACATGTGATAAATTAATTTATTTTGTTTTGTTTTTTGTGGTTTTCCCATTATAAGTTATTATGTATAAGGGCAAAATAATATTGTGTGTATTTAGGATTCGTCAAATCACACATGTCGTAATATATATATTTTTTTCCTTTTTCTGCTGAGAAATATGACTGTGCTACAGTTTATTCGTTTCAGTTTATCCTCGCGATTCAACCATCTGTCCGAAAAATCAAAGCGAAAAAAGCGTGACTGGGGGGAGGGGGGTGTGGGCGGGGGGGGGGGGGGGGGGGGGGGGGAGGGGGGGAGCGAAAAGCCCGCTGCTGATGTCCTTGCGTCCTAACCGGAAGTCGCGCATCCTCAGCATCACAACGCGTCCTCCAGATTTTGGCCTGAAGGGCCGCGACCAAACCGCTGGAAACTGAAACAGGGGGGAAAAAAAGGAAGACGCTGTCACCGCTTGTCATGGACGTGTGGATGTAAGAAACACTCGTTCCCTGTCAAAACTGGACTTGTGAACATTTTTTTCCGGACCGGGCGATTTTTTTCTCCCCCCCTCCCGTTGAATTCTGATCATAGACTACAATGTCACCACCAAGGAGACACGGACCGAGGCACCTGATTCCTCTCGTTTCTTCCCATCAACTGGTCGTTATGCTTTCAGCCAACGTTATGCGCGCAACCGAACCTGCCTATCTCATCTGACAGCGATCGGGGGGTGGGCAGGGGGGTGGGGGGCTGGGGGGGTGGCAGGTTGCTGGAGTGACACTTTTCAGATTTTGTGGGATAACCGGCGAAAAGCGGGGGGGGCAGATTCCTGGGGAAGGAGGGGGGGGTGGTTGAGTGGCAGGGAACCGAGCAGATCGTCTAATTTCTGGAGGTGGGAGGTGGTGGGGGGGGGGGGGGGGGGGGGGGGGGTTTGGAATGGGGGCCGGAGAAGCAGTTAGGCGGACGGAGGAGGATGAGAAGATGGGTTTAGTTTTTGGATTCCTGTGGCTGTTTACCGGCTTGCTGCAGGGCGTGCACGGCCAGGGCGTTTACGGTAAGAACATCTATGTCTTAAATGAACGTGCTCACGATTGAAATAGCTGCAACACATCATATAGCTAGGGTACAAACAGCTCCTTGACCTTGTGAAGGATTTAGAGGCGTTTTATACTGAATATGAGTGAGAGAGCTTTACTCACACACTTGTATCAGTCATACCTGGCCTGAGGGCAGAACAGGTAAGCTGCTGCCTGCATTCTTACACAACAGTCAACACCAGGAATGACATAATGATCCCTAATATTTCCTGCCATTCAGCATGAACGATGTAATCAGAGGGACAGTATTCTGTTTCTGTGTGGACCAAGTACACTCTATGTCCTAAAACTACAAACTGATAACATTTAAATTTGGAATGTTTTGCAATTTGTATGAGCATATGGAGTGGCAGTTTCATCAACTGATGTAGAGAAGTAACTACATATTTTAGTAACACTGTGGTAAATGGGCAGAAGTCTGATAATGATGTTTTTTGTGTAAATGCTTTTTCAATCATGTTTAGGTGTGTTTATAAAGTTGTATTTGTTAGAATCAGTTTGCCTTTTAAAAAGCACATTTAAATCAACACTCCGTTTAGGTTAATCTTTAGGTGCATGAGACCATGAGTGGTTTTAGAGACATCCGTGTGATCGTCAAAAGTGGTGTGCTTGTGTTTTTAGCCAGTGTGGTCCAGGATCAGTTTGCTGTCGTGGTATCATCTCAGTGAAAGAAGCAAAGTTGCTAATGTTGTGTTACTAAAAAAAATGGTGGAAAGAGCAAGCCAAGCTTTCTTAAAAGGAAAAATATTACAGTGAAACTTAATGTCCCTAAGATAACATCAAATCTATGGACTCATCTCTTAGCTTATTATCCATGTAAGGAAGCAGAGATACTACAAGCAAGATAGTCGACTTTAGGCCCGGACAGTTACAGTAGGTCCTTCGCAAAGAGAAGAAGAGACTTTAGATGCTAGTGGAGCTGTGATATACTCAACAGTTTGCATCCTGCGCACAGTGGAACTGAAAGGAGGCCGCACAGCTGTTCGCTTAGCAGGACGTATATAGGCAAACAACTGGATGAATTCAACATCCATCATTCAAAAACATAGAACTTCAGAGATATTGGGTGGAAAAAAGAGCAACAAGGACCCCCTTGCCGCGAAAGGCCAGCTTTATCCATGCCCTCACTGGTGCAGCCAGTTAGCGCAATTAAGGCCATCTCACTCAAATATTCGAACTGCCACTGCATTAGCAGATAGGATGCAGATGGACATACCAACTGACCCCTTAAATGGGTTCTTCCAGTAGACCACCGGGCTCACTGTCCAAATTAAAAAATGAAGGGAGCCGACTCAGACCAGTGTAGAAAGGACCATGGGAATTTGTGTGCTCATGAAAACTAGACTTATCAGAGGCAAAGCAATGAAAACAGGGCTTTGACTTTAACAAATATGAGTCAAAAGAAAACCTCATGCTGATTACAAATGGAAAAGATCGTTGCATCTAAGCAAACAACACCATTTGATTGCAGAATGGAGACCAGCATGTGCAAACCAAGAGGATTAGTTACACAAAGTTTAAACATAATTTACAACTAGGAATCCTAGGCAAATGGTAACTGTTATCAGACAAACACAAATGTTCACATACAAAGAACAAGCTACTAAGTCCATATGATTTGTTGCAGTTTAATAAACAAGTGCCCAACCAAAAATGGAAAGGCAGATGCACACACTATGTATGGCACAAAAAGTGTGGTACACTACCAAACAAAGATTACTACCATCACCTTGCTTGTAACATCTAGATTTGATCCACTACAAATGGGCTGATTTCCCTGTACTACTTTTCACCCCTTACACTCTTCTCTTTATGATGACTGGGTATTAGAGATTGCTATATCATAAAGTATCTATGTATTTCTTTCACCTGAGAGATGTTATATGCTTGCGTTGAACAAACCCTAACCCTAACCCTAACCCAATACACATCTTCAGAGGAGCAGCTAGCAAAGCCAGTAATCTTCAAGTTAGAGTTAGAGAGTCTGACTTAGACTTCCTTTACTGTCATTGTACAAAGGCACAGTGAATTTGACAACGAAATGTCATTGCTTGGCTACCAGGTCTGTATGTAGGTTAGGCAATAGATACTGTGGATAATTAAAAAACTTTATAAATATAACTATGAATATAAAAGACGCTGACAAAGGTATTAGCATTGACAGTGTGGGAGCGGCATTTATGAAGATGTAGAAATGAAATGAACTGAACAATCTGGTATTTCCCTGTACATAAAGTTGTACTATATAAAACATTGCACCATGTTATTGCACTTGTCAACCAGTAAATCAGCCAATCAAAGTTGGGGTCATGGGAAGACCAGGAATAAACTCAATGCAAGACTTATATCTTATCGTGTAGAGAATGTTGTGCAGAGCTGGCAGAGTTGGCTGGACCATGTCCTTGTGATAAGTTTTTACAGATGAGTATAAATGAAAATAAGGGACGCTGAAGGGGAGGTGAAGGCTGTGGCAAAACAGCAGTGAGGCAAAGGAGAGCGAACAGGCAGGTTGAGAATCCTGATTATTATGTCCAGAAGATGAGTTTGGAACAAGGTAGTCCAGAACCAATGCAATTGCTGGAAGAATAGTTCACGTTCGAAACAACCAAAACACCAGGTTAGAATTTTTCTACACAGGGTCACTTGTGTGTCCAATACCTTGGGATCAGGAGAAAACCAGGTTCTGCTCAACATATCCTGCTAAACATTAGCTGTCTGATGGATTAACAGCACATCTAAATTTCATGTGTTGGACGAAGACCAGTTTTGGACGTCCAAGTGATGTGCAAACTAGGTCTGCCATTTTGACCTCAAACCACGACTCTGCTTGGATGTCAGTATGCCGTTTGACATTTGAACATAACTTTTTGGGCATCGTGTAGACATTAGTGTAGTCTGTCATTAATGATCTATGAGATGTTGTACACAGTTGAGACACTGAATACAATTTCAATCAAAGCAGTGTAATTATTTGCCAATATTTGAGTCAGTATTTTATTTACAAAAGAATATGTATTATGTATTAATCCTATGTATTATGAAACATTTGATCGTTTCGCTAAATTTGATATCAAATATAGATTTTGATTGCTGCAACATATCTAAAAAAATATATTTGAGGTACATGTTGCAAGGTGAATTGGCAACAGCTCTCAGTAGTGTGATCAAGAATTTAAAAAATGGTAGAAAGTAAAATGTAATACAAGTGCACAAGGGGTCCAAATGAATATTAATATCTGATGCCTGTGACTTTCAGACTTTTAGATTGTGGTTCTGACATTTAAAACAGACATGATTGCGTCATTGAAAATACATAATGGACTCGGGCTCTGGAAATCAATCATTTTCTGTACCCAAATTACAAACAAGTCACATATGGACATTATATAAACCATCCATCTACTCCAGACTCAATGTCATATCTAATAAACTGAGACAAAGTGGAACGATGGTCTAAAATCTGACAAATGGAAATTTTAAATTGTTTTTTGGAAATTTGTTTCATATATACAACTGCATTTTTTCAGTGGAGGAAGAGTTTGGGTGCTCTCACAATCTGCTACAAACTTAAATTACGCCTTAATATTTTATTCATCCTAAGCCCTTTATCAATTTCTAATATCAATTCAAATCCAAATAACTTAATAATTTTTACATGTTAATATTTTGTATTCTATACATATGCAATTCATTTCGTCCTGTTTTGAATAATTAGAACTGTCTTGTTTGCATAGCTCTGATGTCAGATAATCAGTAATATTAAAGTCAGAATAAGAGGCATTTTATTGCATTCATGGGTGGATGCAATATAATGCCTCTTAATCTGATATGTATAGGCAGTATAATACTTATTCTGAGTAGGGTTGCAGAGGGGTTGGAGCCTACGTCATCTGTCATTAGGCGAGAGGCAGGGTACACCCTCTACAGGTCTTCAGTCAATTACACAGCGTCATTTTATATTCTAGTCATGACTTATAGTCATAATACGTGCTGTGATTACATTTCTGTCAAATGAGTCTTGATAAATTATTTTTGTAACCTGTGGCTGCTGCTTGTATTGGGGAGAGCTGCCGACATATAACACAGTAAAGGAGGGAGGGAACGGAGGATCAAGGAAGGAAGGAGCGTAGGAAGGATGAAGAGGGGATTAGGATGCAACATCTGTGCAATAGTTTATATTTAGTGAGTGAAGGCTTGTTCTGTGTGACTGCTGTTAACATGATTTCCTCTGTGATTCGGAAAAATACAAATGAGGCTTTGGGTGGGCACAGTGAGAATACGGAATATATATGCGCTATTGTTTTTTGGTGGTTTGTGAGATACATATATGGGTGTGATAGGGAAATACACGTTGTTTTGTTTAAAGTTTTTTTAATTAGTGTTTGTTTTCCCATTTAGATAATTACAATGTTTCTCCATTAAATTGTGAAGACTGATAAAAGAGTACCGATATTTGGGTGAAAGCAAGACTCCCACCAGGTGGAAGCTGGTCAGCCCCCACTGATAACGGATGATGTAACTAAATCAGTTTGAATGCCCATGATCTTTGATTGTTTTAATTGTTGTGAATGTTTGTATTTCTTTTTTATGTAAAAGACAAAAATTTGATCTGTTATAATGGAAACCGTGTTTTTTTTTTATTAATTTACAGACATCTTAATGAAATGACTAAGAAATCATTCAGGTCAAATAACACAGAGACTCAGCATGGTAATGTCCATGAACTCAGGATGTTCGTTTCGCTCAAGTTCTCTTCCAATATTAAGAACTGCTCCATGTATAAACACCATTTCACTGTTCATACATGCAACAGTTTCCAGTGGTATTAACAAAGAACAGTTGAGTTTGTATCAGGTAGCTACGGACACCGAGAGAGATGTTGTTGTTTAAATTTAGCAGAACTAAAAGTACACCAGTATATCACAACAAAGAACAAAGATTGACAGACATACTTTTCTGTGGCTTGAAACCTAGATATGTGTGTAGCAAGTTTGGGCCAACCATAGACAACTCCTTAAAAATGTGTTTTTCTGCCCAGAAACATATGGGATGTAATGTAAATCTCTGTGACTGCTCTGCTGTTTGGTATAACTATAATTTATTCCACCATTCCGGCCCTTGTTTAAGGGACAGCTGGGCCTCTGGAGGAATTCAAATTCTCCAAGATCTGTATTACAGAAATGGTTTGATTTCACTCCAAGAGCTTAAAGAGCGTTATTCTGTCCCTGGGTTTCCTTGGTTTTTGTATCCCCAGTTGACACCTGCAATCTGTGCTCATGGAGTCCCATGGGATTCACCATTACCCTCTCATCCTTTGGACATGTGGATTTCCTCTCAAATTCCCTCTACCGGATTAGTGTCAGTTATCTACAATGAACTGCTATTCACTGCTACGGCTGTTAAATCTTTCTGAGTGATCAGTTCTTGGAATCGTGAACTTGAGGGCCAGGGTTATGATCTGGACTTGGACAATATTTGGGCAAACATACCCATCTCATCAAGGAATCCAGCACATCAGCTCATTCATTATAAGTTTGTGCACTAATTTTATATCACACCATACCATTACCATGAAACTGACAGAAAATCCCAACCGTACAAAATGTGATCAGAGCACTGTTGGTAAATATCTCCATATTTTCGGGGAGTGTCCCCCTGTGCATGGCTTTTGGTTGAACATGCATAGTTGCCTTGACAGTATTTTTGGATTCCCCATTCCTATGCACCTTTCCTTTACTTCTATTCAATGATTACTCCATTCTTAGTGGTAAAACCAGATTGGCTCAGGGGAAAGTTTTATTGGAAGGACTGACTGCTGCTAATACAGTCATGGTTTTCTCCAGATATCTCATAGGCAAACGAATCGGTAAATCACTTTAGAGACATTGCTATTTTAGAAAGGTCATTGGCTATGGTACACAAAGCACCAACATCTACTGTGCAAGCCTCTCATCGGTTCTCTGTCTGATATAATGTTGCTTGCTCGTATATGATGTGTTTTCCTTTTATGTTGTCTTTGTAGCTCAACCCACTTCCTATCCTCTACCTCTCCTTTTTCGGTTTACCTATGTACATGATGTGTAGGGTGTGTGTGTGTGTGTGTGTGTGTGTGTGTGTGTGTGTGTGTGTGTGTGTGTGTGTGTGTGTGTGTGTGTGTGTGTGTGTGTGTGTGTGTGTGTGTGTGTGTGTGTGTGTGTGTGTGTGTGTGTGTGTGTGTGTGTGTGTGTATGTATTTGCATTTAATATCTTCTTTCTCTTATTTAGTCGCACGGTAATGGCACTGTTTTTGTAATAAGATGTTTAAACTGTTAGATACAACAATGTTAATGAAAAATAAAATGAAGAATATATATATATATATATATATAAATAGAATAAAGGAACACATACCAACATCTTTCACATATTAACCCTCTTATGTGTATATGTCTTTATGTTGCTTTTCACAGCATCCCCAACAGTTCGAATAGTGCACTCAGGTCAGCCCTGTAACTTGGAAGAGGACCAATACAGTGAGAGGGTTTACTCCATCAGAGAAGGAGAGACTATGGAGCTCCAGTGTCTGGTGACTGGACACCCTCGACCACAGGTAATACTGAATCCATACTATGGATACAATGGAACACTGGGTGTTTGATAGGATTGTATCTGTACATGTACATATGTAGTTTAGTATTCATTTGCACATTAGTGTTGTAATAGAGAGGTTAACAGCTAGCATCACAGAGAGAGCATTAAATATGTTCACTAGAAAACATGAATTAAGTAACTGATATAAATCAGCCAACTCAAGCACAGTAATCGCAACCTTTCTAAATTAATGTTGGTTTTAATGAGTTGATTTGTATATGATTTGCAATGATTACGATATCAACAATAGTATCAATATTCAAATACCAGATTATCACTAACATGTGAAATTACATGTTCATTTTGAACACCATCAATATTTAACATCCTGTATCAAGCAACACATTTAACCACTAAACCTTTGAAGCCACAGATTTCAATTTAATTTTGAACTTTGGTTCAGTTTAGTACCATGGACCCTGTGACATGGCTCATATTGTTTTATTGAAAGAAAACAGTTATTTTGTGTTTTGGGTGAAACTTGAGGCTTGTTATCTAAAAAAAAGGGTGACTAAAGTCTAAATAGACTACGAAGTAAAAAGTGACTATCGAAAAACATATTCGTTTTGCACTACCACCAAATCAAACAAACTGATGTTCACAGTTCCTGAAATGAATTGACATGATAAACCCATACCTCTTGGGCAGATTCGATGGACTAAGACTGCGGGAGGAGCCTCAGACTGTCGAGACAACTCCTCGCTGCACAAAGAAACTCTGAGGATTGAGACAATCAGCCGTCACCAGGGGGGGCGTTACTATTGCAAGGCTGAAAATGGAGTGGGATCCCCAGCCATCCGCTCAATGCGAGTTGATGTCTACTGTAAGAACACACTTCACACACAAACACATTTTGCAAGATAATGGTTGAGGCTTTTTTTTTTTTTTTTACTGACCTATGTCGTATTGTTCAACAGAACACAATGGAAAAAGAGATATAGACTCATTAAGTCTCCCTCGGGCAAATGTGTTCTGCATGGTTCCCAGATTTCAATTCTGCTACCATGATGCTAATAGTATCATGAAAAAAAAAGACAAACCGAAGGACTTTGGTGGCGACAGATCATCACCATTCCTGTGAAATCATATAAAGGCAACTAACCTGGGCTTCCACCTCCATTGCTTCACACATCCTAATCTCCAGAAACCTCAGTGCTTGTGAACCACAGCCAACATTAACAAAACATTAAAGCGTCCTATAACCCATTCCAAGTCAGCTTTCAGTTACTTCCTCCAGCTCTGCTTCAGCCTTGCCAAAATCAACTTTGCAAGTCACAGGTAATTCATCTATTCCCATTTCATAGCATCCCCAAACCTACGATCGCCTGTATGAGCAATACAAATATATAAGTGCTCCGTGGACATCTGAAGTTAGTGAGCTCCAGCTAGCTTAACCTGTATGCAAGACCATATACAACAGCCACGCTGGCTCTACAGAAAAGCTATGGCCAACCTCACCAGCTAGTCCAAAGATAAAAAGGGGCCACCCTGAACACTGCAACCCTCCAATTTGGTCTACGTAGTGAAGCATGTCTCTGAATGGATAGCATCACCTGTGTTACCACAAGCCTTTGTGTACTTGACTGTCAAGTTATCAATGCAACTATCTATCTAGACATTGCAGTTGTCAACTACTGCCGGAGACGCACACCAACCAGTTGCACCATTTCTGGTCCATAACAATGATGTATAACACACGTATTTTGTGTCCATATCTGCTACAATCCAATACTTGATTCCACACTTGTTTGGCTACAGTGTACTGCAGATAGGGACAACGAACCTTTGATGGACTAAACTGCTTATAAATGTTGGCCTAGACTGTAGGACAACACACAATTCTGAACAAACCGCTGCCAGATGTCTGAAATTGTCCGTTTGTATGCGCTCTTTGTGGGTATCCTTGTTGTTGAAGCAATGGTACCACTTTATTTCAAGAGAGCGGCTACGAGGCATTATGGCTTTGATGTCTGGGTTTCCAAATCTATTTGCCCACATGAGTAGCATGGTACAGGAATAGTGAGGAATGCCATCAGCTCAAAAGGATTGATCTGCCAGCCGGGATTGGTTTCTACAGCCCTCTAGGACTGTGCGACTTCTGGTGGTCAACAACATGCTGATATCCAACACAGAATGCTTTGAAGGTGACTCGTGATTTTGCGTCTTGCGAATTCTGTTGGCCGTCCAGATCTATTGAATACTGTACGTGGAGTTTCATGAGCAGAAAAGTCTCAAAACAGAGGGTTGATATGTGTTGTGTGTTCTTTCTCATCTGATGTGTCCTCTGTGTCTGAACTGTCCCGCTCAATCACATACCTGACCACTCCTTCCCTGGTGTGTCCTTGGAGAGAAGGATTTTCTGGTGTGAGAGCAGTTGCAGTCTCATCACTTAAGGAATCGGCAGAAATGTTTTTTATTCTGAAATAAGATGTCCACATTTCCACCATCAGATTCACAGACAAACATTACTCTGTAGAATTAAAGCCTCCTGAGCACTGATCATTCTTTGTCGCCTTGTTTGTGATACTGTGAAGTCTGGGTCTGCATGCCAGGCATCCATCCATCCATCCATCCATTGTCCACCGCTTATCCGGGGTCGGGTCGCGGGGGCAGCAGCCGGAGAAGGGAGACCCAGACTTCCCTCTCCCCGGCCACTTCAGCCAGCTCCTCCGGGGGGATCCCGAGGCGTTCCCAGGCCAGCCGGGACACATAGTCCCTCCAGC
>JABUIW010000011.1:242534-279878 GCA_013363375.1 Menidia beryllina | reverse complement strand
GGAGGGGCTCAGGGTGGAGCTCTGATAGAGGAGGGGCTCAGGGTGGAGCTCTGATAGGGGAGGGGCTCAGGGTGGAGCTCTGATAGAGGAGGGGCTCAGGGTGGAGCTCTGATAGAGGAGGGGCTCAGGGTGGAGCCCCAAGAATCAAAAGGTTTAAAAGCAGGTGTTCGTCCCAAGAACATCAGTTGTTAGCTGGCTAACAGCTCACGCGCTGCAATAAACCACTTGGACCTGGATCTAGCGGCCTCTGCTTGTTCTTTTGGACTTAGAATAATTTTTCTCCTTCTGGACTTAGAATAATTCTTCAACTCTGGACTTAGAATAATTCTTCAACTTTGGACTTAGAATAATTCTTCAACTGCTCTTTCAGGACTTAGAATAATTCTTCAGCTTCTCCTTCAAAAACTTAGTATTTTTGCAAGACTTAGAATAATTCGACAAGTCGTTGAAAGGATATTTCACGACACCCACAGTTTTTTCTCTGTCTCTCACCAGTCTGGTCATCACTACTACCTTTACCCCTGCCCACCCTACATTTAACGCCACAGTTTCTCTAAGTCTTTGTCAGCTCCTCACTGTTGTCACCACTATCTTATCCCTGGTTTGTTTTCTCTGTAGTGCATTGTTCTCAGTCATTGTTTGTTTTCGTCACTTTCTATGTTTTTGTTTCTTTACTGGCTGTGCTTTTTTTGTTTGTTTTGGCAATAGATTAGTAATGACTTCCGCTCCATCCGCTATTGTCATCTGTGGATGCAATTTGGTCCTTTTCCTGCTAAACCCATCACATACCATGACACGATATGCTTTGCCAGGGGCTTGTGAGCATCGCCACACTCACCCAGTATCTTTCTTCATTGGCAGTGAGAGTCTAGACCCCCCTCCAAGGTTTAGTTCTAGAGCTGACGTTGTGTCTAAAAGTGAACATAAATATATCTAGTTGGTTGTTGGACTAGCTCATTCTCTTTCAGCCAATTTACAATGAATGGGATGGGCCTTCAAATTTCCATGCTGGGAGTGGTGAGGCCTGCATGGAGGTGAATTTATCCTTTTTTTAAGGACTCAACTTGACCAAGCCCTAGGACGCAAACCTCACAGAAATGGAATTAATTTAATTTATTCAATGAAATTTGCCGTTTATTGGATAAAAGTACACTTCACTTAGTGAGGTCGAGTAAATTGAAATTCAACTGAACTGAATGATACAACTAAAAGTTTTGTTCATTTTAAAAACATTTTGTAAATGGGCCATATGCTAAAATCTTTCTGGTATTAATCTATTTACATAGACTCCCACATTGCACAATCGTTACACAAAACTGGCTCTGTGATATGTGTATAATATTTGTCTTTCTTTGGGCCGCTTTCATTCTCCTTCTAACTAATAGTTCATTTGAATATCAGTTATTTTGAGATAATTATTTATCTTATTAGAAACTGAGAAACATCTGGTCTTGCAATATAATAGAATTCTTTTTTCCTAAGTTTCCTGTTTCTCTTCTTTCATAGACTTGGATGACCCAGTAATAACAGTTCATCAGAGCATCGACGAAGCTAAAGAACAGTTCTACTTTGAGCGGACAGTATTCCTTCGTTGCATTGCAAACTCCAACCCATCTGCTCACTACACCTGGACAAGAGGCAGGGAGGTGTTGTCACAGGGATCTGACTCAGGGGTGGAGATATACAAGCCATTTTTCACACAGGTGAGTGTAAGAGAGGTTACATGGTTTGCAGCAGTGCATACTGCTGCAGCAAATTCATGTTAATGATGTTGATGGGATACGAAAATTTAGACTTTTTTGTACTTTTTTTGGAGGGACGACGGACCAGTATAGGCTAATAACATTAGATAAAAAGTCAAGCTAAATTGATATTTCTCAATCACTTGCCATGATTCCTATCAGCACAAAAATGACTTGTTTATTGTTAGTTTGGCTTGAACATATTTTTCGGAGCAAGGCAGTGAGTATGTAGCTGCCAAGCTATGAAGAAATGTGGCTATATAACTGCTAAAGTAGCTCATTAAAATCACTCTCCCATGTCAGCTTTCTTTGTGTGCATGTCTGTACACTCCCTCAGCAGAAAGCTGCGATATAAAATCTCACTTCCACTCTGGCAATTTGGTATCTTCCCTGCTGGGTTGGGTGGAGGTGTTGATGTGTTTAATTTTGGTTTGGAACTTTGGTGACGGTCTGAGTATATGCTTCGTTTATCTGTTGTACTGTTATGAGAGAATAGTCACGCAGCCTTCAATCGAGCTGCTGTCACGGGTGACCTTTGTCCTCTGATGTAAACTTAAATAAATTTTGAGTGCTGAACTTTTACCTTTTTGAAAGTATTCAAAATTTTAAGGACAAGGTAGGACATGTCAGGACAGTTTCTGTTCCGCTCATTATATTTAGGGATATGTATTAATCCTTTACATCTACACTTTTTAAAAAAGTTGGGCATTTTTTTCTTTTAGTTTTTTTTTCTTTCTTTATTTAGAGCAATAACAACCAGAATGAATGCTTTTTTCATTCATTTTAGGGGTAAAAAGTGGGAATTTTTTACTAAGAAAATATCATATCTCAGTCTAAATTGAGGCATCACATACCTAAACTTAAGATAAGAGCTCCTACTCCTTCAAAAAATTTTATATTAGATTGCAACTGCATGCTTTTGAAAAGATTACTGTGATCCTCAACCTTACATTTAACATGAATTAACCTGTATATATATATATATATATATTACTTCAATGAAAAATTGCTCAAAACATGTAATTGGGGTTAAAAAAGAATGGGATTTCACGCAGCTAGGCAGGAACAAGTCAGTAGGATGAAGTGTCACATGTCATTTGTCAGTGTCTGTGCTTGTCTGCCACCATTGTCATTGTAAAAAGAAAAACATAGGAGTCTGTTTTGATGTTTGACATTTAGTCATAAGGTAATTTAGCCTTGAAAACAACCTTACCAAAAGTTAGTGTGGCAGCCTGACCCAAAAAAAACTCTAAGATAAATAAAAAATACCAACAAAAAAACTAAAGAATAACTAACAAGTCAGTCATCGGTGTAATATAAGTGGAATTTACTGTATTTCTTGAATTTCTTAGTAATCAATTTAAGTATTTTCAGCAAGATACCAAACAAAATCACAGACGTGAAAATATATTTTATCCCCTTTTATACAGATTAATAATGTGAGGATTAAATTAAATTGTGAGCTTAAAAAAAAAAGTATTTTTTAAAGTTTTGTAAGGTTGAAGGTATGATGTGTGTCTTACAGGGAGAGACAAAGATCTTGAAGCTGAAGAATCTCCGTCTTCAGGATTTAGCGGACTACACTTGTATATCCTCTGTCAAAAATGTGTGTGGCATTGGAGAGAAGAGCACACACTTCAGACTGAGCAACAAAACAGGTACGCTAACCCACACAACCACACATATCAGATAATGTCTTCAGATGGAATGATTGACTGTATACTTATCCCAGCACAAAAACACAAATAAGCAATAAAACATGTATTAATGTATTTCTGTTGCTTTCTTTGAGTTAGCATCCATCCATTGTCTGCTTTTGAATAAACACACTTCTTGAAAGTGTAATCATGAACCATCCTCTCAGAAATATTAGAAAAAAGGATATTGGCCTATAATTTGCAAGAATTGTGGGATCTATAGCAGGTTTTTTAATCTGGGGTTGAGAAGCATGTTTAATTCACAGGAACAAGAACCAAGGATAAACTTCAAAATAAAACAGTCATTGGTTAAATATATTAAAAGTGAAGAGTGCCTTCAGTTGGCATACACACAACTGTTTTCAGCACAGATTTAATGACTGAGATCATCAGAAGTCCAACATACTCCTGTGGATCCTCACACATCTGATTATACAAATTTATACAAAGATCATACTGAAAATGATATTTTATCATTTTATCATGATATTCCCAACATTTCACAAATTAAATAGATATTTCCCACGGAGCATTGATGGTTTTAGTTTGTTAATACAATGCCAAATGAAACTTAAACTTAAAATCAGATCTTAATTTTCTTTCTTGCTTTTCTTTCCATTCTTTCTCATCAGCTCCTCCCTCTATTAAACTCCTTCTGGAGAACCCTCTAGTGGTGAACCCAGGAGAGACAATCACTCTGGTTTGTGTGGTGTTGGAAGGAGATCCTCCCCCAAAACTGAGATGGTTGAGGGAAGGTGGAAAGGAGCTTCCAAAGAGGAGCATCGTCAATGGGGGCACGCTGACAGTCCCTATCGTTAACATGGACGATGGAGGCACTTATATCTGTGTAGCGTCCAACAACGTAGGGAACCCTGCTAAGAAAACATCCACCATACTAGTCAGAGGTAAGATATTAACTCTTCAGTGTGAATGTGTGAATATTAACCAAAAACTTCTCTCAGCCCTTAAAAAAAAAAAGTGCTGATTTTCAATCCAGCATTGCAATTTAATTCTTATCGTAATTTGTGCGATTAGTGTCACATTAATGCGCTCCAGGGTAATAGATTCATCAGTTCTTTACTGAAGAAACGTCAGTCTTTACGCATAGATGTTCAATTTAATAGAAATTGATTTTCACAGGGGCGGCACGGTGGTGTGGTGGTTAGCACTGTCGCCTCCCAGCAAGAGGGTTCTGGGTTCGAATCCCGGGAGGAACCAGAGCCCTTCTGGGTGGAGTTTGCATGTTCTCCCTGTGTCTGCGTGGGTTCTCTCCGGGTTCTCCGGCTTCCTCCCACAGTCCAAAAACCTGCATGTTAGGTTGATTGGCTTCCTCCCACAGTCCAAAAACCTGCATGTTAGGTTGATTGGAGATTGGGGAAATTGCCCTTAGGAGTGAATGTGAGTGTGAGTGGTTGTTTGTCCTTGTATGTCCTGTGTGTGGCCCTGCGATGGACTGGCGGACTGTCCAGGGTGTTCCCTGCCTCTCGCCCGTTGACCACTGGGATAGGCTCCAGTTCCCCCCGCGACCCCATGAGGGAATAAGCGGTATTGATAATGGATGGATGGATGATTTTCACAGACATAAGTAAATAAGTAGGTGCATATAGTTTAGACTATATAAAGACATATTATCTGCAGTGCATATTAACAAAAGATGGTTTAGTCCAGAATTGGTCAGTGTGAAGGAAAACATTTGTAACAGAAACATTTAACTGCTTACTGTGGATTTATATATATCATATATCATATTACCACATTAAAAACACAACATCCCTCTTATGATGCTGCAAGTGTTTCAACTCAGTAAACTAGAAATACATTGCTTTTACCCATTAACATGTACAAAGAATTGCCCAAGGAGAGCAGAGAAGCAGGAAATTAAGAATTAGTTCAAAATAAAACATTAAAGAATAATTGATTGAATCGATTAGAATTGTTGACTATTTGTTTTTTAAGCAAAAGTCCTAGTCATCTGAGGAAGTAGGAAATAATCATTTCATTAGATGGACAAAATAAACATCGTGAAGTGAGAGCAACCAAGCACAACCGCACATGGGATTCCAATTATGTACCAAACTCCTCTGATTATACAGGAATTTGCACTACAATTTATTGACCCCAGAATCTAGTTAGTAAGGCTAAAATCTCTCTGGCTTTCTCTTGCCTCCAGATATGTGAGTGACCTGAGAGTTTGACCCAACAGTTGCCGTTTGAAACTAGGCCACTTGGCCCCCTAAACATGAACATGCTTACAGCTCACTTTGTAAAACAGTGAACACAAAGCACTCCACCAGTACATGAGTAACGTGAATCATATTTGAACAATTGTATATATAATGATCGGATTTTAAAAGTGAAGAATGCAGACAAAATACTTTCAGTTAAAAATTATACACAGCCGCACATTGTAGACTGGTGCATGGTTAATTTGAAGTTGGTTTATTTTTTGAAAATATGGGGAAAACTGTCCAGCATTTGATCATGCTAAATAATTAATCGGACTGTTTTAAACATAACTTTGCATACATTTTATTCAGTGCCTAGCAGTTTCGCATTGACACAAATGATACTATGTATAGGATTGAAGTGTCAAACCTATTTCTGAGGATTTCACCACTGTAACAAAAAAATGGTAATATAGATTCTCTGTTTATCTTCAGCTTACAAGAATTCAAAGTTACAAATAAATTGTGCTACAAAAAAATTGACCAGGACCAGAATATATCCCTAATTTCAACAATTAAACTATAGTCCATAAACCAAAGGTTAGAGCTGATTAAGATGTCACTGAAGTCATCAGGCGAAAACCTCCTTTAATCAGTGTTTCATCTAGTTGTGTCAGACTGAAACAGCAATCGATTATCCCAAATGCAAGCATTTGTCATAAGGGTTTATTTAAAGGGTAAAGCCTTAATACATAACATTACAAGACAACACAATGAAGCTTGATGAACACTGGTTACATCAACTACCTACTTTCCCAGGGGTATGCAGACACATTCCAAGCTCAGTGAGGAAATTTAAACTCAAGTGTATCATTCCCAAGTTTTTCATTTATCTGTTTTAATGAAATTTACACTGACTGTCTGAACAGCATAACCACCTTTTCCATTTGAGGTTTTGTCCCAGACCTTAGAAGTCCTAGCTAAGGTCTGGATCAAGAATCTACATGCGTGTTGGGTGATAGAGAGGAATATTTCATGTCTCTCTCCCTTCCGAGGACGATAGGAGTGTTCTTGGTGAGCTACGGTAATCCAAGAACCACTGGGCACTGTAAACTCTGCTGCAGGACGCCTAGCGCCTAGCGACAGAACCGCCAGATTTACGCTAGCAAGACCTGAACCAACATGGGCTCCTAATTGGGCTCAGGTCTTGCTAGCGTAAATCTGGCGGTTCTGTGTCACTCTCGGTGGAGGATAACGAGACGTATTGCGAAATATGAGCAATGATTGAGAGAGTTTCATCACTACAGGCGAGCTCAGTCTTAACGTTCGGCTTCAGTGTCTTCCGGATGACGGAGATTAGCTGTGGTTTATTTCCGACTGTGCCCCGCTGCCACTGTTCCAACGCATATTTTGACCAAGAGCCTTGTTGTAGACGGAGGGGCCTCTCTTCTCCCTCCTTTTCCTTAGGGGGATGACCGTTAGTACGGTCAGGAGGAAGCCTGCACAACCAGATCTATCTCTGTTTAGCACTACATTATCACCAACACCGATGTAGAAGGAATAATGTGATCCCTTCAAACAATTTTGGTATATTTATATGTAACAGATGAAGTTAACATAATTTTTTATGAGGCTAGCATCTTGGAGGAACGTTCTTTACAAAAAAAGAAAATTAGGGAAGTCCTTTTTGGCTCACTCAATGAATGCGAGTGTGACGAGGACTTTCTGTGTTGCTGACCAGCGCCTCATAGTGGCAAAAATAAAATAACATTTAACTGTGAGCACTGAAATACAAAATGCGTTTACACAAATACACAAATCAAAAGCTCTAAACACCCCCTCTGCTGGTTCATAAAATTGTTGTGATAACTTGCTGACAACAAAATTTAGGTCAGGACATGTACACGTTGTAAGATATACAAGACGGTTTACAGCCTCGTTATACATCTTTACATTTACATCTTATTAGCATCTTCTGTGTAGCATCATTTCCAATTACATGGAGTTTCTTTTGTTTTACAGTTCTGAAGTTCTCCTTTTCAGTATCTTGTATAGATATGTTTTTTTAAAGAAATCTTTAAACATCCATCAGACTGAATGTAATTTATACCAAGAAAATGCCTAGATCTGCCCAAAATCTTCATCTTAAATCTGGATGAAACCTCCTTCACATTGCTAATTAATTTTTCAATGCTTGTTGAAAATCACGGTCAAGTCATCAACCATGATGATGAAGATAATTTTCTCATGTTCTGTCTCCTTGGTAATAAACTCAGTGGTCTGCTGGGTCTTGTGCAAATTATTTTCAGTTAGGTAATCATATAACAACGTATTCTGGTTTCAACCACATTGTTTCAGCCCATACAGAACATTTTCTAGTTTACACACCAGATCTTTCCTTTTGTCATAACCTTCTGAGTGTTAAATTTAGATTTCACTATCGATGGAAGCATATAAGTAAGCTATTTTCACATTTGTTTGATGGAGTAACAAAATCTCCTGTGCTGCTTTTTGTAGAAGTCCCTTCTTGATTGTTAACTTGGCTGTCTGGGAGGATATTTCAAACATAATCTTTACCTTCCTTCTGGCTGCAGCCCTTAGCCTCGAATCTTGCTTTGTACTTGTCATTATCTTTACTGTCACTTAACAGAAAAAATGTCATAATTGTCATTTGGTTCTACCAAATCTGTGTGTTTTTCCCTTTCCAAACTTGCCTTTCTCACAAATTTAGTGTCAGTGTTTCAGAACCTTACCTGTGTCAGGATGATAAACCAAATAGGCAGGGATTTTCTTATCGTAACCAACAAAAAAATCCTTGCTCACATTTGGAATCTTGTTTTGTTAATATAAAATAGGGACCCAAACTTTTTGTATTTTTTATTAATTTGGCTTTTTAATCTGTCAGCATGTGGTAAGGGGCTTTCCCTGTTTGCTTACCAAAGCATCTGTTTTTTATTTTTACTGCCATTTTAAAAGCACAGTTCACAGGTATTTGACTTTTAATTAGCATACACTTGCCCATCTCAGAAAGAGTACGCCAGCACCTCTCAGCAGTGCCATTTTCATGAGGAGAGAAATGGGCTGATGTCTCATGTTTAATACAATTTTTCCTTAAGAGGGTTTGAAAATCTCTGCATTTGAAGTCCATGCCGTCATCAGACCTGATACACTTTATTTAAGGGGACAACATTTGCCATTAAGTGAATGTTGAACTAAGTACTGTCTTTGTAGGTTATGTCTTGTCCTTTTTCAAACGTGACTGTTGCTCCTTTTACGGGTGGGTGAAGCCTCTCAGCAACGCTTTGTGTCAAGAATACCTCTGCATCCCTCTTTGTTTAGTGACGCATTTGCATAGAGTGCCATCTGCCAACTCCACGCTGTGTGTCTCCAGTTTGAAGGAGTCATGGAAACTCTTATGTGCTGGGGCCTGGCTCTCGCCACAGTGTGCATTGTATACATTCTCACTAGATTCGGCCATGCTTAACTCTTCCGTGTCTTCAAAACTACCTAGCTGTTAACGCGGTAGTCTCCACTCTGACTACATATTTTGTAATAGCCTCATCATTTAGCTTTTTTAGTTATCTCAGCGTGACGTACAGGTTTATGATGCGGTTCTTCCCCTTTCCGATGTAGTCATCCCTCAATATTTTCAATGCCAATCTTCCATTATCATCTCATAATAAGAGGCTTAGATCATCCAATGGTTGAGTCAGCTTAGTGTATGCATTAGCATTTTTCTTATCGTCTGCCGCTACTTTTGTTGCACCGTAAGGTTTTCTCAGAAAGGTTTCCTTTAATCCAGTGTCCAAATGTCCGAGCACTTTAGTTTCCCAAAGCTTTTATTTGCTACCAACCCCCGTAATACATAAGTCGACATAACCTGCTGGTTCCCCATTAATCAATGTAAAGGCGTGCTTTCTGTTGCGACTTCCTAACTGCAAAGAATCATCGGAAGTCGAGTTTCTACTGGACTCATAATCTGCACTGCACAACCACTGCAGCATCCCCAACGCTGATCTCAAGGGAGGCCATGGTCGGATTATGTACACAAATCATAATCTCCATAAAAGATTTTAGGGTGTCTTAGAGGGGAGCCACAGAGGAGGCAGAATGATTGTGTTGATCAGGGTCATGGCCTCATTTATTGTGTTTCGTCTTGGACTTGTGCTTTGGTTGTGTTTTGGCTGCGCTGTTCTTTTTTCCAGGGTAGTTTGTTAAGTATTTTTTCTTAATTAGTTTTATATTTTAAATCTTTTTTTTTTTAGCTACTTTGTCTTAATTAATTTTGGTCTGGGCATGGTCTTTCAACAGTTATATTGTTTTCCGTTCTACATCTAACCTCCTCAGTCATCAGGTCTTTGTTGCTGTCACTTTGACAAACCCTTTTTTCTCTGTTATCTTTCTAATTTCTTTGTTTGTTTGCTCTTTTATTTTCTCAGGTTAAGTCCTTGTGGTGTTCTAGTTTGGTTGCTCTTTATGCTTCTGTTACCTTCTACCTGCTGCTACTACCTGTGTTTGTTCAGATGGAAGATGAAGGCAGTAATTATTCTGTTGACTTTCTACATTAGAAAATGCAAAATACTTAATATGTCATGGTTTAATCTCATAATTAGATAAATCTTCATTTATTTTATCCAAAAAATATGCATAATAATAGTATGTTAAGCTGTTAAATCAAAGTACTTCTAGATGCATTTCAAATACAACCCAACCCAACAACAACCCATTTTCACCATTATTCACTCAAAATGGCTCAGTTCTGCACTCTTCGACCTTTTGTAACTTCAATCAACTTTTTTCACTTTTACAAACAATGTTACTTGAATGTCATGGACAGATTGAGTTGAAGGTGTGATTTGAAGAATGATAGATAAAACATCATTAAACTTTGAAAAAACTGTCCCCTTGAATATTGTCTTTTTTTTATCATTTCTTTAGGTCTTCATAAAGGTCGGTTTTGGATCACACCAGATCCATATCACAATGAAGACAACATACAGATTGGCCGGGAGGTTAAGATAAGCTGCCAAGTGGAGGCCACGCCACCAGAGGAGCTTCAGTTTAGCTGGTTGAAGAATGGCCGGCCACTCAAAAGCTCTGATCGGATGGTCATCACCCACACAAGCACCCACATCTCTCCAGGAACTACAAATCTTGACATCATCGACCTCAAGTTCACTGATTTTGGCACTTACACCTGCATAGCATCACTGAGGAATGGAGGAATCCCAGAGATTAGTATCGATGTCAACATCTCTTCTACGACAGGTGAGTCCACATTCCACTACATGAATGTGTCAAATGACCACAATTATGAATTGAAGGTTCCCACTTTTAGCATATTGCGATCAAGCACATTTCAAACGATCACTGTTAAATTGCACATAGATTAATGTTTTAATGTAATTGGCAGATTCAGAATTTAAAATATAAAATGGCCTCTGTATGCAAAGTTGGTGTATTTCTATGAATTTGGATTTAAACTTGAAAAATTGACTGTCAGTTCTCAAACATCTGGAAAAAATAAAGTAGGCTGTTTAGCAATGGGGCGGCATGGTGGTGTGGTGGTTAGCACAATTGCCTCATGGCAAGAGAATTCTGGGTTCAAGTTCCCAGGGGAACCAAGACCTTTCTGTGTAGAGTTTGCATGTTCTCCTTGTGTCTGCATAGGTTCTCTCCGGGTTCTCCAGCTTCCTCCCACCGTCCGAAAACCAAAAAAATTGCCCTTAGGAGTGAGTGTGCATGGTTGTTCGTCCTTGCGTGTCTCTGTGTCGCCCTGCGATGGAGTGGCGGACCGTCCAGGGTGTACCCTGCCTCTCCTCCATTGAATACTGGGATGAGCTCCAGTCCCCCTACTGCCCCGTTTGAGAATGAGTGGTTTATAAAAAGGGATAGATGGATGTTTAGAAAAGTTTTGTTTTCTATTAGTTTATTTTGTTTAATTTTGAGAATCTATATTGTGGCACTCTTGCCACCGTGGGTGCCCCGACAGAGTCTTGTTGAGACCAAGGTGGTTGTTATAACCGTTTATTTTAGAGCGTGTGTGCCACACGCACACACACTCTCTCACACACACGCACACCCACTCACGCACACGCCCGGCTTGGGCTCTCTGCTTGGTTGGCAGTCTGCTTGGCTTGCTCAACCTGGTGGTTCAGGTCCGTCTCCTGCTCCGGCTCTGCTCAAAAACCAGTCCCCCCCAGGTCCAGCATGCTACTCTTTACAGAGGGGAGAGTGATTAGGCAACTGGTTTCAGGTGTGCCTAATCAACTCCCCTGACACTGCTCCCTTGAGCCATCTCCACACCTCCCCCCCCTGCAGCTGAGCGCCACGCCCCCTCCACATATATGGACTGTAAAATAATAGATGAATAAAAGGTGTGCATGAATCTGCTCAGATGGCCAAGGTTCTCATCATACTCTCTCAAAAATATGTATCAAATTTAAGATGACTTATTTAAAAATGGACACATTAAATAAAACTTTTGGTTCATTTTGTTTTGGAATTTCAAATAGTAGACTATTAATATGTATTTTGAATCCATTTGAAGTGAACTTCAGTTCTACACAGGGGGTTGCACACTTCCAATCTTTAGCTGCATGACTTAGTTGTTGAGTTGTTTACCAAGAGTATTTAAGTGATTGTTGTTTTCTTTCTTGCTTTCTCTCATCTGCCAAAGACATATCATCTACACCTTTTATGTGAATATCTAGCATAGCACCAACAATGTCCCTCAAAAACTTACTGCAAAATTGTGGATAGTTTATTCATTCAATCTTTATGAGGTAAAGTATCTAATCAATCAGAGGTGAGTTGGGACAACACTACGCCTCCGGGCGTTGATTGGCCAGGGAATCACAGGATTAGCGATTCCGCTGTGTACCCCACCCATTTTAAAAATGTAGCAACAACAAACATTCGGATCCAGGATGAGATGACGGGAGATCCAAGAACGCTCCTCAGAGCCATAACCCTCCCAATCAACCAGATACTGGAAGCCCCAACCTCGGGGTCGGACATCCAAAATCCGGGAAACTGCGAAGGCAGAGTCGTTATCATTGACTCGGGGGGGGTGGAGGGGGAACGGCCGGAGGGCTAAGGTCATTGGTGGAAACAGGCTTAAGAAGGAAGACGTGAAATGTAGGGTGGATCTTCATAGAGTACGGGAGGATGAGATGGACAGCGGAGGGATTTATAATTTTGGAGATTTTGAAAGGCCCCACATACCAGGGTGCCAGCTTTTGTGACTCAGTCTCAAGCAGCAGGTCCCGTGAAGATAGCCACACCTTCTGTCCGACCCTGAACTCTGGAGCAGGAGATCGACGCAGGTCCGACATCTGCTTGTTCCTTTCAGCGGAACGAGTGAGCGCTGCTCTTTCCAGACCTCCCAAATACTGCTGAGATGTTCTTTCACCCTCACCTCCTTCTCTTGAACATGGAACAATGGGTGTTGGTTACCATAACATGCCATAAACGTGGACATATTTGTGGCAGAGCAGGTGCAGGAGTTATGGGCATATTCAACCCAGGGAAGGAACAAACTCCAGGAAACGGGGCGGCCACGCAGCGCAATGCTGCCTCCAAGTCTTGATTGGTCCTCTTTGTCTGGCCATTAGTTTGAGAGGTGATAGCCTGAGGAGAGACTGGCTGCTGCGCCCACCACCTTACAGAAGGCGGTCCACACCCGGGAAGAAAACTGTGGCCCACGATCAGACACAATATCCACAGAAATATTGGAAGGGGAACATAGTGTACTGATTTGGAAAATCTGTCAACAATAGTAAGAATAATGGTATTACCTTCAGTAAGGGGGTACCCGGTAAGTCCACTGCTATGTGTGACCAAGGGCGACTGGGGATGGGTAAAGGCAGCAGCAGACCAGCAGGGGGACGGTGCGATGCTTTACTCCTGACACAGACTGAGCAGGAAGCTACACAAAGGTGGCAGCATAATGTCCCGAGAGTCCACAGTACAGGCATTCAGCGGGGGATAAGCTAGCTCGCGCACACTGCATAGGTTCCCCTGAGGGAGTTCTCCTTAATGTACTGTATGTAATACATTTGTTCTGAACAAAAGTGTGCTTAGGTGTCATCATGATGAATGTGAGTTGTCATCAAGAAAGGCAGATAGAAGCACCAGCCAGGTTTGGTGTAAGTTATATCCTTCACTTTAATGTCAGCCGATCTGATGTGTCCATCAGACCTTGGGTGAACCTCTGTATTCCCCTAATGTATTCATAAGGGATGGACTCAGGGTGTGAAATTTGCCAGTTCTAGATGTCTTACTTGTTGTGGAAATAATTGCATTTTAATGTCTTGAACTTTAAACTCATGTTATTTAGATGTAGAAGTTATTTCTAAGGGCAATGAGACTGGAAGGTTTGTTAATCTGCTCAATGTAACAAACAGGACAAAAGTTGTTTCTTCTGTTTTTGATTATTTCAGAAAGGTAACTCTCCTTTGTTCCACAGAAACTCTGATTAAAAACCCACAATTAATTATTTTTTATGTCTCAAAATTAACATGGAATTTTGACTTGCACCATCTCCATTTGGCTCGCTCTTTCCTGTGCCGTGAGTCTTTATTTCTCCATTGTGCCTCTTGTCAGCTTTGAACCCTTCTACCCTTGACGGGATTAATGAAATTTTATAAAATTGAGACACTATGAGTTCAACAGATCATCAACATTTTCAAACCTAATCATTTCCAAAACTGTGTCCCTGAATTCTTGTAGACCCAACTAGTGGTTTGGGTGTAACAGACGGGTCAAAGAAAACACAAAAACACAAAAGACAAAGCAACATTGATGATACTCACATAGGGCTGGGCCATATCATGTCATTATAAAACCAGTCAAAACAAATTGCCCTGAAAAAGAAATTCTATCATGTTTTGCTCATTTCATGGTGTTTTTCAATCTAAATAAGAAAAGAAGAATTTTTACTTTTTAATTTTACACATAGAGACTGAATACATAATACATACTGAATACATAAAGTCATGGTTGTAGAATGAACGTATGTTGTTTTTTAGTTGTTATATAATACTCCAAAACTACCTTTAAAGCGAATTTAGTCAAAATGATTGAATATGATTTTTTGTTTAAATATCATGAAATATCACGATATTATGTTTGAGCCATATCGCCCACCCCTACATCCACATTTGAAACGACAGCATCCTTTGAAATAAGCATATCTAGTTTTTCCTTTAATGTGTGTGAGCTCATTCACATGCTGTGTTCGAAAAGGACTCAGAGAGGAATCCGATGTAGAAACTCAGTTTATTACAGGATATAGGAGTATACACAAAAGTCCAAAATCCAAAAGGGGTAATCCAAACACAAGGCGTAGGTCGAAACACCAGACGTCCAGAGCCGGGGTTGTAATGCTGGCATGCTGACAAAAGGCGAGACTGTGAGAGAAAAAGGTTATTCTGGGTAGCGGAAAATCAGAGTGACCCGAATGTGTTGGTTAATCTAACGTCTCAGGGGACCTTTTGTACCAAAGGGTTTTTGGTTTTTGGCGTGTTATTGAAGCGTGGTTGGGAATAACAAGAAATATCTGCAATAGTTGGACGGCAGCATGAGAAAGAATACACACACCAAAGTTCTGGATAGACATCTATTAGTCTGCATGGTTTAGAAATGGAGTGTGTCCAAATGCACACAAGTGAAGAGGGACGCTATTTTAGCCTGGTACGAACTGAAAGAAGGTGAGAGATGTTATCACGATACTTTTGTAGGTTTAACACAAAAGTATAATTCAAAAATTAAAAAAACAATCAGTCATTTAAATGAATTATGTGATAGCATAAAATTAAAAAGTGTGTAAATATCGCCCAAAATCTCACACAGAGCATGAGAGAACTACTTTTTATTGTATGTGTTGTATAGGTTCTCAGTAAACTGTCCAGGCTGCAGAACTGAGCACTTGATGATTTCTGTTGGGTTTGGTTTACTTTGTCTTGTCATGTTGTCTTGTCAGTTCCTGTTTTCTTTTGAAAGGCTAACTCTCCTCTTGTTCCAGGTCACTTACCCTCCTCATGTTCCACCAGTCTTGAACTCCCTAGATTGCTGATTGTGTCCACTATTTTCCCTTGTGTTGTATATATAGTCCGCGTCACCCTTTGTCTGTGTGTTTGTTACCTCTGCATTATAGCATATTCCCTTGATATTTGTATCTTGCCTGATAGCGGCTGCTTATGGTTCTATAAAAATGGCAAATAGCGATGGGGAATGTCGGACTCTGCAATCTTTCTTAAAGATTATGGGTTTTTTTTCTATACTTTTGAAACATTATCATATTCATACCTGGCCAATTAAGAACTACCTGATTTGTACATATAATGTAAAAAATAATATGAACTAATTTAGATAAATGAATGAATGAATTGTGTTATATTATGTTAACTACATTAAGCCAAACTCAACAACTAAAAAACATTTCTTTGCATTTGCAATAATGGTAATCCTTAAACCACCATCCTCCATCTTTTCTTGTAGTTCCTCCTGAGCTCACCGTCCCCAAGGGGCACTCTCGACTCATCACACAGGAGGGCGACACCATAGACCTGCAGTGTCTGGTCTCTGGAAAGCCCAAACCAATCATTCTGTGGTCTCGAGTTGAGGAGAGCGGGGCGGCTGCGGCCTCAACGGCTCTGATGCCTGATGGGTCCCCTCAGGTGGAGAGCTACGATGGCATACTGAGGATCAGCAATTTGACGAGAGAGATGAGCGGGACATATCGCTGCCAGACGAGCCAGTACAATGGTTTTAACGTCAAACCCAGAGAGGCCCTAATCCAGCTGGTAGTGCAGTGTGAGTATCCTAAAAAAGTAAGCCACATTAGCATACACATGCATCATGTATAGATACAAAAAGATGGCACTTGGTGATGCCCGTGGAAGAAATTGAAGAACTGTATGTACTGATTTTGAGACATTTTCTGAGACTATTTCCACAGTTAGTTACTGTTTTAACCCTTTAAAGCCCGATCCAAGAAAAATAGGAATAACATTGGATTTTTTTTGTCTGAAGTCTTTCTTTGGGCCCTCAACAACATATGAAGGAAAAAAAAACAGAAATTATTTTGATCAAATTAGCGTGCAATAAGTCAAATATACATTTCCGTATAGTCTTCTACTGGCTGTTATCAGGTATATCTGAACGTGTACAACAGGGGTTTGAGCAAAGCTTTTACCACTGAATGATGCAAAAAGTCTCAGATCCAAAAGACTTCAGAAACCGTATGTATCAAATATGACACATTTGGCATTATAGGGTTAAAGTTGACTACTGTCAACTACTGTCTAGAACTGTCATGTGTGTTAAGCAAACATATATCCAGATGTCTTCGATAGGAGCATGACTAACGATTAAGAGTATACAGTTATTATCTAAAAAGTTTAATTGCAACGTGGCTGATTATTGGATTATTTCACTGTTTTGCAGTAATAGATTAAATAAAAGGGTACATCGATTATTTATCTATATTTGTAGTTATTGTTTATTTTGGTTCATTTTTACAATTGTAAAGGTGTTACTCATCATATAATATCATATTAATCGTCCAACAAGATCCTTACAAAAGTTTGAAACAACTAAATCTCAAAGAAAATAAATATATAACTCTCATACTTAAAATTGTTTTGCATACCGTTTCCCAAAGGTATGCAAAAATAAAAAGATGCCTGTTATGGGTTGGTAAATTTACCTCTATGTGGCTTTACAGACCTTATCAGTAATCATAGGATGAGGTCCAGAAAAAAGAAATACCAATTACGCCTCGAGATGAAACTGAACTTTTCAATAAAGGCTATTCCTTTTTAAAGGTTATTATTAACATTAATAACAACAATGATAGTAATAATAGTGATAATGATCATTTCTATAATATAAAGTGGTGTAATGATTCACTTCTCTGCTATGCTATGTCTGCAGTTACTAATCAGCCTATTTAGTGTCGACATAATGATTTTTTTTTTTTTATCCCGCTAGCAGTTTTAAGGTTTTTCTATCTGTTTTACAGACCCCCCAACAGTAGAACCAGTGTTCACGGAGATTCATCAGGGTCTGAGCCGGGCTTTCAGCATTACCTGCCGCCTGCTCCAAGCCCACCCAGGTCGCCTCCTGCAATACGAGTGGAAGCTGGGCTCTCGCCTCCTCACTGTCGGACAGTTCAGCCATCAAAAGCATGAAACCAGCTATCACGTCAAAGCTCTGAACAGAGAGGGCTACGGAGAGTACACCTGTGACATCACCAATGAAGCGGGCGCCGGACGCTGTACCTTCCTGGTGACAGGTGAGAAGTCTTGCATTGCGTTTTCAGACATTGTAATTCTATTTTTTATTTCTGTAGTCATTTTTATTTATGGGTTTATAAAAGGTTCGGGCATGTTGTGGTGAAAAGTTTCAGTGAGAGGTAGTCTTTCTCTGAGGAGATAAAAAGCTCAAAATAACTACACAAGAGTCATTGATCAAGACTCAAATTACTTGAATCTCCTAGTTAGAAAGATCAGAGAGGTCTGCATTTAGTAACCCACAAAGAGCAAGATCTGTAACTTCATCTTTTAGAACCTCTTCTGTCCTCTATCCGTTACCTGTATCACAGTATTTCTCAATTGATAAGACACATTTCTTGAAAGTTGCTCTCATCTCTGAATATTGAACAAAAAACCTCAGACTCCTCTTGCAAAACCAAACTTTCCCCTCAAAATAGTGTAATCTTTGCTCAAAACTGAACTATGTTGTCAAATTGTGCCCCGATTAAATCAAAATAAAAAAACTACTGAGCAGTCACTAAACACCACATAGAAAAAGAGACAATGCTCACATGAAGCTTTTGAAATTAATATTTATTGTTCACTGTAGGATAATGCATGTATCAAACCAAAGAACCTGTGAATATTGCACTTCCACATAGTGGAAAAAACAGGTACAAAAAACAGAAATTTTGTGCATTCAGCCTGTCATATTTCTATGAGAAATATGTTCCCTCACATCATTAGCCACAAGTGTGATCAAATTTGAGTTTTGTTCAACAATTGACATGTGTGCTTTGCCTGTATTTGACTTTTGCCCGCTGTGCTCACCATTATGCAACGCAGGTACATCACACTGAAACTGTGTTGACAAGTAGTGTCTAAACAGGTGAAAAGTAAGAGTGACTGATTCAATCAGTGGCTGCAGGAAATGGAGTATTTTGTTCAGACGATAGGGTTCAGCGTTTTATTTGGTATTTACGCCTGTTTGACTTGTTGTCTGTATAAAAGACACCTGTCCACAGCCTAAAACAGTCAGACTTCAAACTCAACCACTGCCAAGACCAAAGAGCTTTTTCTAAGGACACCAGGCTGGGAAGAGTGAATCTTCAATAAACAAGCAAGTTGGTGTGAATTAATCAACTGTGGGAGCAATTGTTAGAAAATGGAAGACACACAAGACCATTGATAGCCCCAGTCGATCTGGTAAGATCTCATTCCATTGGGTCAAAATTATCATGAGAACGATTAACAAAAATCCCAGAAGTACACGGAGGGACCTGACGAATGACCTGCAGAGCTCCAAAAAGATCACTGCTCTAGAGGAGATCTGCATAAAGGAACGGGACAAGTTTTAATGTGTCATATCACTCACATATACACAAAGGTACTCTGGCAAAAGTTTCAGAGGAACATATTGTTCTCCAAGGAGCTCTTTGGTCATAAAATCCTGTCCTTGACCTTTATCATTGGACATCGTGGACATCGTTGGACTGGATTAGGGACGGTGCTCTCGTATCATGTCACCTTTCCCAGATTTCCAGACATTGTTGGCACTACCTGGTACGCGTTGGTCTGCATCTCTCCTCCATTAGGCATTGCCCCTCTCAATTCTAACATTGAACGTTTTGCCAATGTCGCTACGACTCACAATGGACTGAGCCTATTGACGTCCGAGTTAACAGTAATACAAATACAAGGGGTTCAAAATAGTTTATTTTATTGTCTTGTCCTTGTTGACAAATCAATATTTGGTTCTTGAAAACCAGCTAAGGTCTATGGTATTTTACTGTGAATAAATATTCTCAAATATTGATAATAATTCTTTGCATAAAACAGGAACAATTTTCCCCCCACTTCAGTCAGACAGAAAGTACTTTACAAAATATACATACTTAAAAATGACTGTACTCTGAGATGCTATGTAACTGTGAAAAAATTAAACATTCACTGAATATTATTAATAATGTTAAAGGCTAGTGTAACAAGTATCTAGTATACAGCATGATGGGATATATATTATTTAGATATATAGCTGAATGAGAAAACTAAATTAAATAAGGAGATAATCAGCAAGGGAAGGGAAGGCTTGTTCGTCAAATAAAAAGTACTCTGGGATCAGCCACTTTCTTCTCCTCCCTTCTTCCCTCCCCGTCCTTTCTCTGTCTCTTCTTTATTACAGTTTTTCTGGATTGTTTACACACATTTCTGAAAACATGCCTCGTATTCTCAGAACTCTACACACAAATCCAACAAACACACACACAATGGGCAAAACCCTTCAATTCTCCTGCAAAATGAAACTTTACATTCAAAACAGTTTTATCTCTTCACAAAAGGCCAGTTTGTGTTCAGATGACACACACAAACTATCATATGAACAGACAATTAAAAAAAGCATTTAAACACTGATGTGCTCAGTGTAAAACACCATTCTCCATTCATCATAATGACTTTTTGTTCAGTGTTACACTTACTACAGACATTAAATACATAAGTGCGTTGTAAAATATTTTAGAATATTGTTTTTATACTCAGAACACACAAATATACTGTAACAAACATGTTTTATTTTTCCCACAAAACAATGTACACAGTGTACATCCCAACCGACACAAAGTTGCACATACAGTGCAGAAGATTTTACTGTATACAGTTACAGTAATAATAAAAAAAAAATAATAAAAAAACTATGCTGCATCCTCTCTTCTGTTTCGGTCTGGCCACAGCACTTCATCTACATCACAAGCAATGTTTTCCCTGGCCAAGCAGCGGGGGAAATATCGCCTAGCATGGCGAATCCAGCCATGAAAAGCATCAACTGCTATATCTCCACATGCGTCTTCCATAGCTTGGAAAAGGGGTATACGCGTTTCTGAATTTAGGTCGTACACTTTCCATCTCCAGGCAGAAAAAAATTCCTCAATAGGATTGAGGAATGGAGAATATGGAGGGAGATAAACAACTGAAAAGCGTGGGTGGTCAGTGAACCAGTTATGAACCAGAGCAGCCCGGTGGAAGGTACGTTGTCCCAAATGACAACGTACCTCAGCTGCTCTGGGCCGTCTATCTGATCTGGTGGAATGAGTGTGTTGTGTAGGGTGTCCAGGAATGTGATCAGATGGGCAGTGTTGTAGGGGCCAAGGGTAGCATGGTGATGGATGATGCCATGGTGGGTCATCGCTGCACACATTGTGATGTTCCCTCCGCGCTGGCCAGGGACTTCAACAATGGCACGCTGGCCGATTATATTCCTTCCCCTCCTTCGTCTTTTTGTGAGGTTGAATCCAACCTCATCAATGAAGAAGAACTGGTGCTCCGCTGCATCCATCTCCAGCTCAAGGACTCTCTGAAACACACATGACAATATCAGAAGTAGACATGGAGCGGTCACTATTGTGAAGCACAATCATTATGATATAATAGAAAGAAATATGTATGATTTATACAATGTTGACAGTATGCATCAAGGGTGGGAATGTATAGGACGTACTTGCACATAGTTATATCGCAATTCTTCGACTCTTTCTGAATTGCGCTCAAATGGCACCCTGTAGACCTGCTTCATCCTCAGTTTATTTCTGTGCAAGACACGGTCCAGCGTTGACAAACTTACCCTATCAATATTTTGAAATATCTCATTGTTTTCTATTGTTTTTCTTTGTATTTGCCGTAAGGTAATGGCGTTATTTTCAAGAACCATGTTCATGATCTCTGTTTCCTGTTAGGAGACAGAAGACGGCCCCGTCCACCTCTTGTTGGTAATCTTTCAGTTCTGCAATACAAAGAGTGCAATACTGTAAATACTGTGTAGGAATACATTTCCCAAATATTCGAAACACAATGTCCTACAGAACAGTCCACAGGTAATACTGTACTACTGTACTCATCGAGTACTGTATTGATATGCAGTTTTGTAGTGAGAGTAGATTTCTTACCTATTCTCATTGCGGAAAGTCCGGATGATGGATGCTACAGTGTACCTGCTCAAATTTGGCTGTACTCTTTGCCCAGCCTCCCTCATTGTTAGGCCATGGTTGACCACATGGTCAACCAAAGTGGCTCGGATCTCATCAGAAATTATTGTCCTTGGCCTTCCTCGTCCTCGTCCTCCCCATCGTCCTCCTCTTACTCTTACTCTCACTCTCACTCCTCTGGCTCTGGCTCTGGCTCTGGCTCTGGCTCTGGCTCTGGCTCTGTTTACAACATTGGCCTCCATTGCTCCAAAACAGAAGAGCTCACCTGTTGCCCTTTTATGCTAAAGCTCTGATGGCTGAGTGGAAACATGTGTGTTAGGTGTTTGCCCATGTGAGGAGTCAGTGTGCATAGTAGGGAAATTAACTTTAGAGTTTTGAATAACAGTGTGTTCCTTGTGAAAACAAAAGATTTTCTTCATGACAATTGTGTGTAGAGTTTTGGAAAAAGTGTGTTTTAGAACTGCAATTTGAGTGTAAAGCAGGAATTGTGCTTGTAGTTTAGCAGAATTGGTTCAGGGGGTTGGTGCATGAGTTACATTTTGTGGTCATTGTGTTTCAAGTACCAATATTTGTGTGTAAACAATCGAGAAAAACTGTAATGTTTTTTTGTCAGATCTTAGCATGAATATACTGTTCTGTTTCTTATTTTGGTATACTCAAAGCCACAGGCATCAAAAAAGATGCAAGTGTTCCCATCATGGTTTTCTCACTACCATTTTGACCTCTTTTATGAATTATAAAAGCTATGTAGAGAAAGAAAAAATAGGTAAGAGTAATAAGCCTATGAAAACTTATTCGTGATCACTGAAAGTCGTTAAAGTCATTCAACTCAATTCAATTCAATTTTACTTATATAGCGCCACATCACAACAACAGTTGTCTCACAGCGCTTTCCAAACAGAGAAAGTCAGACCCTACTCTGAAGTTAATTAAAGAAACACAACAATTCCCACCATGAGCAAGCACTACGCGACACAGGCAAGGAAAAACTTCATTTTAACAGGCAGAGACCTCGAGCAGAACCATGGCTCAGGGTGGGCGGCCATCTGCCTGGGCCGGTTCTGTCATGAAGACAGAAAGTGAATAAGTGGGTGTGTGGATAAATTTGTGCATGTGTGTGTGTGTGTACAGGGCATTACCTGGATTGTGTTTAATAATATGGGTAGGGGCCCCAAACCGCCCCGCATAAGAGATCATAAACAGAAAAGTTGCCCAGAACGAGGCAAACAGTAGCAACCATGGGGAATGAGAAGAGAGACACCATGCACGCAACAAATTGCAGGAGAGCTACACTTCAGCCCAACAGGGATCAGGTGAAGGACCTGGGTAGAGCCTGCATGGCTGCAGTGGAAATCAGGCAGGAAACACACAGCAACAGGCCAAACCCCCTCCCCACCGGGCACCCACCACCTTCATGGTCCGGGCACAGGACCACATAGAGGACAACAATGCTCTCAACACAAATACGCGCATTCATACTCATACAAAGACACGGTCACCCCATCTGGTTCCACTCCGTTTGACCTATGACCCCTTATGTCTTACAGGTAAAGCCTATCCTCCAGAGTTTTACTATGACACTTACAACAATCTATGGCAGAACAGACCTCAGGTCTACAGCTTCAAGCTGCAGTGGACTCAGATGGAGCCAAATGCCGTCGATCGAATCCTGGCATACAGACTTGGTATCAGGCAGGTGGGTACATCAGACTTAACGCACCAAGATCACGTAGAATGTGCATTCCTCATCGTTTTTTGGGTGCATGTAGCTTACATAAGTTACGATTTGCTTTTCACAAAAACGTCCACTTGTGAGATTAATCATAATACTATTTCTGACACAATAATATAATTCGTTTTTAAATCTGGTGGGGGTATAATTCATTGCGGTTTAGATATGATAGCGTGATATCTCCAACTATAAAGGATACTTATTGATGCTTTAATATTGCAGTTATTCTGTAATATTACTTTGCTATTGAGCATTGAGTGTTACTATGGCTGAAAGTTTAGAGATTTGGGGAAATTAAATATATCATGTACATTGTTTGTTGTTAGCATCCTAGAGTGTTTTCCAGGTTGAAATTGTGTGATGAAACTTATCAGAGGTGATAGACGACTTCAAAAAGCAATCACCACAGCTCACAGTCTGTAATTTATTGGAATCAACACATTGATACTGTCTACGATAGAAAATGGTACCTTGCCATGGTACCATGATATATAAATGAAAGAATACATGGCATAGAAATCAATAAATAGGATGAACTCCAACCAGCAAGTCATTTTGAGGAGGTTTGTTTTTCTACGTGAATTATGACTGGTTGTTAGAGAACAACGTTGCACATAAAATACTGAGCTTCTTTCAGCATCTCTTGGCCCGTTTCGTCTCCCCGGGGAATTTCCCCAAATATTTGCGTGCCTTGTTTACATTCACCCCAAGGCAAATGCTAAGATGGCAACCCAAAACCCAGGCCAAGTCAGTACAACGGCTGCAGGGGATTGTGCCGGATGCATGGCTGCCTTTCCTTTGCTCGTGTTTCTATTATTACTTTGGTTGGATTTTGTCCTGGTTCTATTCCGTTAGCTTTACTGAAATTGTCACGTTTCATGCAGAGCAGTTTGCAATATATTTATTTTGTGTAAACGCATAAAGCTCAGCGCATTCATTGAGATTACTGTAGATTCCTGCTACAGAATTATGACACCCATGGTTACTGTTTTACGGATATGTTTATTTAATCAAGATTCAGATTCAACTCACTACTGCTGAATTAAACTCAGCAGTGAACTCGGTTAATTGGCAAATGCTTTAGGATGATCCATTTAACTACAGTAAGCATGCCAATACTGTGTGGTTTATCCACATTAATTGAATTATGTTTATGATCTACACCCATTTCCATAACATTTTGCTTCTCTTCTCCACGTTTGATATAGACAATTATTTTTATGATCTCTATTTAAGAGAGCATCTTCAATTTCACTAATTATTTACTTAACCTTTCAAGGCCGCTAAAAGGTGTACAATCGCTTTTTTCGTGTCCTAGATGGGTCAGTCCCGCTGGTGGGAGCAGGAAATTCCCATAGAAGGAACGATCCAGAAGGGTGAGCTGTTGACCTACAACCTGACAGAATTGATCAAACCTGAGTCCTACTTGGTTCGCCTTACCCCAATCACCCGCTACGGGGAGGGAGATGCCACTGAACGTATCATCACATACAGCGGTACGTTGTTGTCTTGAAAATCCCCAAGTAAAGGTGTGATTGAAATATTACCTGAACAGTTATGATTGAAGTTGTTTCATTTAGCACAACTACTAACATTTTACAGGGACATAAATCTCTTTTTAATTTCAATTTCCAATTGATGTCTTTTGTATTACAAGCTGATAGAATATAAAAGTTAAAACCAATTTTTTAAAAGAAAAACTTGCCTCATATGTGAAGATCAGCTGGACAAATCTCAATGCACAACTCACACACCTAAGAAATATGGGATGCATAATATTTAAATGAGCGATGCATTAAAAACAGATTTTAAAAACAGAAATCCCTGTATGATCTCAGGAACACAGCTGATTGTGCCATCCACGAATCGAAATTAAAGCTGAGCAAAGATTACATAAAATCTGAATGTGATCCACAATGGCTAGTTTACACTGGACCATATCCATAATTGTTCTTTTTTTTCCTTTTTTTTTTTTTCTTAGCCTGAAAAATTTGCTTGATCTACCTTCAAAATGATTTACCTAACTGTTGTAATATTTTTTTACTCAACCTCACCCAAAAATTTATTAAAATTTTACAGCAAATAAAAAGAAAAAACAGTTCTATAATTTTATGGATCACATGTCCCTTGAAGTTGTCTCATTTAACTTCTGCCAGTCATAAACTGGATGAATATGTCACTTAAATGATCATTTCTATACGTTAATAATTCACATTCCAAACTGAATTGAAACCACATTGTATTTTACTCTTATGTAGTCATGTCACATTTGACATTTTCTTCAACTGAAGCCTACTGAAGCTTAAAGTTTTGCTTGTGCAAGATTTGCTGGTGCAGTGGGTCTCATCCTGGTCTCGTCTTATGTTCTCCACAGCTCCTGTTAACCCACACCTCAGTAAGTATCTCACCATACTGGTTTCCTTTTCAAAATTTTAAATAACAAAGGGATTTCTGTATTGATAATCAGGTGAAGGAAAGACTATTGGCTGTCTACTTTAAAGCAACACATGTTTAAAACTGGCCTGGAAATAAAATCATTTGTTTTAGTGCTGATAAGCTATTTGTGCAGTCTGTTATAGTTCTGTAGAAAGACAGGTCTGTTTTTTTATGCTGTTTTTTAAAGGCATTTCTGTATTAGTAGTAAGTATTTGTAACAGGGGAAATAATAAGGCAGCTGACCATTCCATTCATCACAGCTGAGGAAAACAATGAGAGTCCGTTAGTAATAAGAGTTTGTAATAGCTTGTAATCGTTAGTAATAAGTGTTCCAACAAAGAGGACATTCAACAGATCTGAATTCATGTATCAAAAAATGTTTCTACTTTCAATAAGGGGCCAAAATCAAGTTATTACATTTCTATTACAGAAATAATAGTTCTGTATACAAATGCAAGTTAAAATATATATTACCCTACATTTTGTGAGTGTCACCAAATGAAATGTCATATGAGTGTATTCTCATTTTGTAAATGTAATCTTCTATGATTAAATCTGAAAACTTTATTATGGATGAATTTCCTGGGTGGCAATTTGGAGCTGAAATTATATAATGTGTATATAGATTTGTTTAATTTTCTTTTATTGAGTATATATATATATGTATATATATATATGTGTGTGTGTGTGTGTGTGTTCAGGAGAGTTCCAGTGTGGTTTTGAGGACGAGGCGCTTTGTTTGTTCTCTCAGGACAAAGCAGATGAGTTTGACTGGACACGCTGCAGTGCTGCCACACGGAACACCAAATCCACGTCAAACACTGGACCGAGCTCTGACCACACTGGCTCCAAAGAAGGTATCAGAATCAGAAATACTTTAATAATATATATATATATAAGTATACACACCTAACCAGACTTACTTAAAGAAAAAAGATTAAGATATTTAAAAAAAACAATAATCAAATTTGTATAAAGTAATTACATCGAGAAAACATGTCAAATTTAATTAAGAAATTATTACAGGTCCTTTATTTTCTTAGTTCAATATCAACAAAATGATACAGAGAGCTGGAAACATAATTCTGATGATCACCACCAACTGAAATTGCTGCAAGTGTGTATTAATCCACCTTTTGCAATTGTTATATTCTAATTTTTGTTCATTTTTTTATCAATTCTGTATTTAAAAACTATGAGTGTAAAAGTTTAAAAATTATAGGAAAAATAGCTGCATCTGTTTCTTGACCATTTCCACTGAAACCGGAATGCAAATAAACAGTGAGGTCCCACAAGTTTTTTGTGACTTCGGCCGTTACTTTCAGACATATCTGTTTTGCCTCAACATTTGTTGTTCCCCATTGCAGTTTCAGAAGCTTTAATGAGGTCCACCACTTGCCCTTTTTGTCAAGAAATAGTAAAGTTGTGTCGTTTAGCTGAAAATTGTTTCTGGTCGGTTGAGGTCCCTATGGAATTCTGGTTCTTCACCCAGTGGTGCCACATGTCCATATCTGTAATATCATCATGTTTTTGTTTAAAAAAACCCAATGTGTTCTGAGAAACGTTGGTGATAGAGTTCATTGTACAGTGAAGCACGAGGCGGAAATGGGATTTAATGTGTGGACTGATAGATGGCTGGACAGGGAAGTGAAATGAGACTTTATTAGAAGTTATTGTTCTGACTAAGAAAATGGATGATGCTTGCAATGCCAAACTCTGATGGGAAGGACTGTTGTCTGTACCTAATATTAATGTACTGGTTGCACCTTACAAGCGGTGTTCTCTTTATTACATTCTTCTATGGCAATTCAGACGTGCATGTAACATGTACAAACACAATGTTTCCATCATTATAAATAATTTATTCTATGTATTTTTTTTGTTTTCCTTTTTATGATCTAGCAACATAACTCTGTATTAGGCTAAATCTCAAGGAAATTATTTATAGTTTTTATTAAAAGTAAATAATCAAGCAGATTATACTATTGTTAACCACATAGCTAAAAACATAACAAATTTCATTTTGAATAACAGATAAAACATTCATCCATCCAGTATGTCAGAATCCCCTAAAATTCAGAAGTTCAGTACTTTTTTGGGAAAGTTTCTGTCTTGGTATGGTTATAAATGGAGGACGACTCAGATTTAGAAACTGGACATTTAGACAAAAGGGATTTGTAATGACTAGAATTTATTATAGAAACATGATAACAAAAGATGTGGCCATGCTAGAAAAAAAGAACAAACTAAATGTGAACAAAATCAGATACTAAGGAAAACTCAATCCAAATGTCCAAGAGTAACAACATAAAAGTTATGACATCCAATAGTCAAGAATCTAATCTAACAGACGGATGTTCGATGATCTGACAAGAGTGAATGAACCAGGAAAGTTCAAATGAAAAGGACAGGGATTACCTGCATAAAGAGCAGGTGAAGGGAGGGGAGCAGATTATAGTAAAATAAAAACATTGATTAGAGTATGGTTGAGGATGATAAAATGTGAAAGGAGGGAGAAAATTGAGAAAGACGTAGAAGTAAAACACAGGAAACAGGAAGTGAAACAACTGAAACTAGAATAAAAGAACGGGAAATAAACGAAGAACAAAGAAACAATTGAGTGACCAAGAAAGACCAGGTAACAGAGAAAGAAAAACAAAGTGCAGTCCATAAATGATAACAACACAATTATTATGTATTATTAGAAATTAGAACAAACCAAAAAATACTCAGAAATGTCAGAACTAATGACAGATTGTTGCAAATGTGATGCGAAAATCCCCCATAGGCCCCAGAGACAGGTACAGGAAACAGAAAAGGCGAGCTTCCATGTACTCCCTTTGAAATGGAACAGGAACTGGAATAAGCCATCCTAAATGGACTGCCTTTGAGACTGACCAGGAAAATTAAGAGGGGAATTAGTCAATCCCCCTTTTGTAACCCATCTCTTTGTTGCCCCTGGAGAGTGTCAAATAGCAAAATAAAGCACTTTAAGTCCAAAAATCCCAATACCAAAATTATAAACTTGAACAGAAATAGTCAACATAAAACCCAGATCTCATGACAGTTTCTTATAAATGTTTTAAATTGTATAAAATAAAGCGATTTCAGCTGATGCACTAGCATTAAGGGGGATTTGTGTGGTAAACTGATGCAAAATTCATGTCCGGGTTTGTACTGAAATCACCTTATGCATGGATGAGTTCATACAAAATAGCACTTCTATGTTCCAGCTGTTGACAAGACAAATCCTTGTGTGAGGATCATTATTTTCTTTCATTCATTCATTCATTTTTTTTATTTTTATGAATTATGTTTATTAGGTATTTTTGAATATTTATACAAAAACAGGAAAGGAAAGAACAAAACGAGGACAAAACTTATACAGCACTGATATAGAAAACAGGTCAAAATCAAAATTGGAGGCATGTACATGAATTATAGCGTCACATGAGAAACATAACCACTTTATAAATACACGTCATTCAGATTCACATTACTGGTTTTTCATTTTTGAAATTTTGAAGTGTTCAAGAATACGTTCCTATCTTTTCTTAAAAGCAAAAAATTTCCCGTTCATACAATATCTCAATCTTTCTAGTACAATAACTTCAGAAAGCAAATTTTTCCATAGCTGGATCGACGGGGCATCAGAACCAACCCATTTAAGCATTATTGATTTTCTGGCCAACATCAATAGAAATTGTACAATTTCTTTGTGAGCATCCAGATGACTGGGTATGAATCCAAGGAGACACGTGACTGGACTAGGGAGAAGTGTTTGTCCTATAGCGGAGCTAATTTCTTTACATACTGCATGCCAGAATGTCTCTATAATTTTACACTCCCATAAACAGTGAATTCTAGTCCCTGTAATTGTTTTACATTTAGGACAATTTGGAGAACTTCCTGGTGTGTACCTGCTGTATGTATATGGAGATATGTATACATTGTGTAAGATATTATACTGCATCTCTTTATAACGGTTACATACTGATATTCTAGAAGGCAGAGTCAAAATATCTTCCCATACCTCTAAATCAATTGTACTTTTCAGAGTTATGTTCCAGGTTGTTCTCAACTTCTCCATATTATCTTTCTTTAGGTCTTGTAATATAGCATAGAATCTTGACACAAATTTCCCACGTTTATGACAATCGAGAATACTGTTTTCAAGTAAATAATAATCCCCTGGGAACTCAAGTGAGTCCATTTTTGCCTTGACATAATGCCTTACTTGAAGATATTTATAAAAGTCCCTGGAGACAATGTCATATTGTGTTCTTAAGTCCTCAAATGTCTTGAATTTTCCATTATTCCAAAGATCGTGTATTCTAGTAATACCAGCCTCTTGCCAAGACCTGAGATCAGGTCCAGCGCCCTCTACTGTCAGATCCAGATTATCTACAAGTGTTGTCAGAGACGAAAAGTTTTTGTTCTGACCAAACAATTTCTTCAAAATGCCCCATGCCTTAATTGTGTTAGTAATTAAAAAGTTATTTTTTACCATTAGTGGTAGTTCTCTGTTTTGTTTATTTAACATATTTATAAGGCGACAAGGTTTACAAACACTTTCCTCGATCTCGAGCCATGGATTAGCGTGTTTTTGGATAGCCCACAGTGAAATAATTCTTGAATGTATAGACAGTACATAGTTCTCAACCTTGGGCAGACCCCATCCACCCAAGGTTCTGGGAAGTTGTAAAACCTCCATTTTAATTTTAGGTTTCCTGCCTGCCCAAATAAATTCTGATATTGCTTTATTGATTCCAGGTAAGTCTTTAGGGTCAATAAACAAAAACAGCATAGACACTGGATAAATCAACTTAGGGAGAATTATCATCTTAATGAGGTTAACTCTACCCAAAAAAGATACGGGGAGCTTCTTCCATCTCGTTAATCTATCTTTAATATGAGTAATGATAGGGTTGATGTTTTCAGCTGTACAGCTGGCTAGTTCTAGGTGTAATGTGTATTCCTAAATATTTTAATCCTGTGGGAGCCCATCGAAATGGCTTGATGAAAGTTGGTTCTCCCTGGTCAATAGTATTTAAAGGCATTATTTCGGATTTTCCGTAATTTACCTTATACCCAGATATTTTACCAAATTTGTTGACACAGTCAATTAGAGCCGGGATAGATTTTACAGGGTCTGTCAAAGTTAGCAGTATATCATCAGCGTATAATAATATTTTATACACTTTTTTCCTATTAATATACCTTTAATATCATTGCTTTGTCTAATTGCAATTGCAAGTGGCTCTATAGCCAAGGAGAAAAGTAGCGGAGAGAGAGGGCTTCCCTGCGCCGTCCCCCTACTCAATCCAAAAGGTGCAGATAAGAGGCCATTTGTCAAAACCGATGCAGTGAGTTTTTTATAAAGAAGTTTTACCCAATTTATAAAATTTTCTCCAAGTCCAAATCTTCTCAGCACTTCAAACATATACTCCAATTCGACACGGTCGAAGGCCTTTTCAGCATCCATTGAAACAATTATGCCTGGCCTTTGTGTCTGGTTAAGGTGTTGAACGATATTGACTAGTCGTCTAGTATTATTTGATGACAGGCGCTCCTTTATAAAGCCAGCTTGGTCTATATTGATTATGTTGGAGACTACTTTTTCCAATCTAGTGGCCAGAATCTTGGATAGAATTTTCATATCTACACCAAGCAAGCTAATTGGTCGATATGACGAGCATTGTTCTGGGTCTTTATCTTTTTTGGGGATTACAATAATATTTGCCACATACATGGTATCAGGTAGTTTTGATTTTTCTAAAGATGTATTAAAGACTCGTTGTAATAGCGGGCTAATTTTGCCTTTTAAGGTTTTAAAAAAATCAACAGGGTATCCATCAGCACCGGGACATTTACCAGATTGCAATGCAGAGATGGCCTTTTCAATTTCTAGAGTTGTTATAGGTCCTTCTAATATGTTTGCCTGTTCTGGTGCCAATTGTGGTATATTTAACTCATCCAGCAGTTCATGCTCTAGTGCATTTTTTTTACTTCAAAACAATACAATTTTTCATAAAACTGCTTGAAGCATTCGTTTATGCGTCTATTATCCATATGACGATGACCACTTTCGTCCTGAATTGAGGATATAAAGTTCGTGCCAGGTGATTTGTTTACTAATCCATCCATCCATCCATTTTCCGCCGCTTATCCGGGGTCGGGTCGCGGGGGCAGCAGCCGGAGCAGGGAAACCCAGACTTCCCTCTCCCCGGCCACTTCAGCCAGCTCCTCCGGGGGGATCCCGAGGCGTTCCCAGGCCAGCCGGGACACATAGTCCCTCCAGCGGGTCCTGGGTCTTCCTCTGGGCCTTCTCCCGGTGGGACGAGCCCGGAACACCTCCCCAGGGAGGCGACCAGGAGGCATCCTAAACAGATGCCCGAGCCACCTCAACTGGCTCCTCTCCACGTGAAGGAGCAGCGGCTCTACTCCGAGCCCCTCCCGGATGGCCGAGCTTCTCACCCTATCTCTAAGGGAGAGCCCAGCCACCCTGCGGAGGAAACTCATTTCGGCCGCTTGTATCCGCGATCTCGTTCTTTCAGTCACTACCCAAAGTTCGTGACCATAGACGAGGGTGGGAACGTAGATCGACCGATAAATTGAGAGCTTTGCCTTTAGGCTCAGCTCTCTCTTCATCACGACAGACCGGTACAGCGCCCGCATTACTGCAGACGCCGCACCGATCCGCCTATCGATCTCACGCTCCCTACCCCCGTTCGCGAACAAGACCCCGAGATACTTGAACTCCTCCACTTGGGGAAGGACGTCCGCTCCGACTCGGAGAAGGCACTCTACCCTTTTCCGGTGAGAGACCATGGTCTCGGACTTGGAGGCACTGATCCTCATCCCAGCCGCTTCGCACTCGGCTGCGAACCGCTCCAGTGAGAGCTGTAGGTCCCGACTTGATGAAGCCAACAGGACCACATCATCTGCAAAAAGCAGAGATGCGATCCTAAGGCCACCAAGACTGACACCCTCAACACCTCGGCTGCGCCTAGAAATCCTGTCCATAAAAGTTATGAACAGGACCGGAGACATAGGGCAACCTTGGCGGAGTCCAACTCCCACCGGAAACGGATCCGACTTACTACCGGCAATGCGAACCAAACTCTGACTCCGGTCGTACAGGGACCGAACAGCCCGTAGCAAAGGGCCAGGTACCCCATACTCCCGGAGCACCCCCCACAGGACACCCCGAGGGACACGGTCGAACGCCTTCTCCAAGTCCACAAAACACATGTGGACTGGTTGAGCGAACTCCCATGCACCCTCCAGGACCCCGCTGAGGGTATAGAGCTGGTCCAGCGTTCCACGGCCAGGACGAAAACCACACTGTTCCTCCTCGATCCGAGGCTCGACTATCCGACGGACCCTCCTCTCCAGAACCGCTGAATAGACCTTCCCAGGGAGGCTTAAGAGTGTGATCCCCCTGTAGTTGGAACACACCCTTCGGTCCCCCTTTTTAAATAGGGGGACCACCACCCCAGTCTGCCAATCCAGCGGGACTGCCCCTGATGTCCACGCGATGTTGCAGAGTCGCGTTAGCCAACGTAACCCCACAACATCCAAAGCCTTAAGGAACTCCGGCCGGATCTCATCCATCCCCGGAGCCTTGCCACCGCGGAGCTTTTTGACTACCTCGGTGACTTCAGCCCCGGAGATTAGAGATCCCAACTCCGGATCCCCAGGCTCTGCCCCTCCAATGGAGGACGCGCCAGTGGGATTGAGGAGGTCCTCGAAGTACTCCGCCCACCGACCCACAACGTCACGAGTTGAGGTCAACAGCACCCCATCCCCACTGTAAACAGTGTTGGTGGGGCGCTGCTTCCCCCCCCTGAGACGCCGGATGGTGGACCAGAATCGCCTCGAGGCCATACGGAAGTCTTTTTCCATGGCCTCCCCAAACTCCTCCCACGCCCGAGTTTTTGCCTCGGCGACCACCCGAGCCGCACGTCGCTTGGACTGCCGGTACCCATCAGCTGCCTCCGGAGTCCCACAGGCCAAAAAGGCCCGATAGGACTCCTTCTTCAGCCTGACGGCATCCCTCACCGCCGGTGTCCACCAGCGGGTTCGAGGGTTGCCGCCACGACAGGCACCGACAGCCCTGCGACCGCAGCTTCGAGAGGCCGCGTCATCGATGGAGGCACGGAACACGGCCCACTCGGACTCAATGTCCCCCGCCTCCCTCGGAACGTGCTTGAAGCTCTCCCGGAGGTGGGAGTTAAAGCTCCGCCTAACAGGGGACTCCGCCAGGCGCTCCCAGCAGACCCTCACAACACGTTTGGGCCTCCCGGGTCTCACCGGCATCCTCCCCCACCATCGGAGCCAACTCACCACCAGGTAGTGGTCAGTGGAAAGCTCCGCCCCCCTCTTGACCCGAGTGTCCAGAACATGCGGCCGCAGATCAGCTGAAACGACAACGAAGTCGATCATTGAACTGCGGCCTAGAGCGTCCTGGTGCCAGGTGCACATATGGACACTCTTATGCCTGAACATGGTGTTTGTTATGGACAATCCGTGCCGAGCACAGAAGTCCAAAAACAGAACACCGCTCGGGTTCAAGCTGGGGGGGCCATTCCTCCCAACCACGCCCCTCCAGGTCTCACTGTCGTTGCCCACGTGAGCGTTGAAGTCCCCCAGCAAAACGAGGGAGTCCCCAGGGGGGGCACCCTCCAGTACCCCCTCTAAGGACTCCAAAAAGGGTGGGTACTCTGTACTGCCGCTAGGCGCATAGGCACAAACGACAGTCAGGACCCGTCCCCCCACCCGCAGGCGAAGGGATGCTACCCTCTCGCTCACTGGGGTAAACCCCAACGTACAGGCACCGAGATGGGGGGCAATGAGTATGCCCACTCCTGCTCGGCGCCTCTCACCGGGGGCAACTCCAGAGTAGCAGAGCGTCCAACCCCTCTCGAGAAGGCTGGTTCCAGAGCCAGAGCTGTGTGTCGAGGCGAGACCGACTATGTCCAGCCGGAATCTCTCCGCCTCGCACACCAGCTCAGGCTCCTTTCCCGCCAGAGAGGTGGCGTTCCACGTCCCTAGAGCCAGCTTCTGCAGCCGGGGATCGGTCCGCCAAGGTCCCCGACTCCGGCCGCCGCCCAGGGCGCACTGCACCCGACCCCTATGGCCCGTCTCATGGGTGGTGGGCCCATGAGACATTGTTTACTAATCTTGACAAATATTTATTTGGTTTGTTACCGTGTTCGAAGAACTTTTGCTGTGCAAATAATATATCCTTTTCAGCTTTCTTTGTTATCATATCAGATAGTGAGGCCCGGGCTGTTTTGAGTTCCCCTAGAATTTTACCAGATTTAGATAAAATATATTCCTCTTCCAATTTTTTTATTTTGTTTTCAATTTTATTTTGTTCTGCTAATTGTTCTTTCCTCTTACGACTGGAATATGATATTATTATACCCCGCATATATGCCTTATAAGCATCCCATACCAATCTGGGGTCAGTATTATTATTGTCATTGAATTCTAGAAAGATGTCTGTCTGCTCTTCTAGCAATTTTGTAAAATCTTCATTTAGCAGCAGCAATCTGTTTAAACTCCATGAAGCTGTGCGATCCAATGGTCTGGGCGGATGCATGGCCAGCCTAACAGGAGCATGGTCAGAGAGGGAAATAGTTCCTATCTCTGTTTCTTCCACGAGGTGGACCAAGTGATTTGACATAAACAAATAATCGATGCGTGTCATCGTTGAATGTGGCAACGAGTGAAAAGTGAAACTTTTTATGGAGGGGTTAAAATTCCTCCATATGTCTATTAAATTCAGTTCCTCAAGAATATTTTTTACAGCCGTAGAATTTTTAGACTGGGTGTTTTGGGGGGGGGCACCTATCCATATGAGGGCATAAAGAACAATTAAAGTCGCCACCGATAAGTATGTTTGGGCAATCCATCTCAGCAATTTGACTGAGGAGGACTGCAAAGAAATCCTCATCATTCACATTTGGGCCATATACACTGCCAAGCAAAAAACTCTCTCCATATAAAATACCCTTAATCAAGATGATTCTTCCTTCTGTGTCTTTAAATGTGTCTAAAACTGTGAAAGGGAGATTTTTGTGTATTAAGATTATGACCCCCCTTTTATTTGTTGAGTATGATGAGAAATAAACTTGTCCTACCCATTCTCTTAAATATTTTTTATGTTCCTCATCCGTGAGATGAGTTTCTTGTAGAAACGCTATTTGGTTCCTGTCTTTCTTTAAACTATTTAGGATAGCCTTCCTTTTTAATGCATTATTAGAACCTTTTACGTTCCATGTGCAAACCTTAATGCTCATCATCAGAGAATATAAAAGTTACGTTATACTGTCTTTAAAAAATACATCAATAAAATAAAATACAAAGTTACTCTGCAACATGCCTGCCTCAAATTGTGTTCTGTGCTGACAAACCAACAAAAAAGTTCCAAGCAAAAACCCGAACATTACACAGAGCTTGGACCAGATTCTAAATAAATAGTAACCATAACAAACTACATGAAAAGATAACAATAACGAACTTGTCATACCCTAATTCTAAGGTACAGCAGGAAGGGGGAGCAAGTAAAGAACCACTATCAGAAAAAGAAAAAAGAGAGTCAAGCATCCTGCCCCCTCTGGGTCTCAATGTTAATCCCCGTGGATAAACAAATGTGAGATATAATGAAGATGTTTCATCTCAACATACCGTTCTTATTTGTAAAACATTGTGATCAGAGCAGATCTAGCATTATGAACAATGTTATTAATATACCTGTCTTTCGAGTGTTCAGTGTTTACCTCTCATCGTTAGTTAGTCTTTTTTGTCCACTCGAACATGCGGAAAGATCCGTGTGAAGTCATTTATTTATTAAGTGTCTTGATGAATTCGTTAATTTCTTTCAAATCAGATAGGGCTGTGGTCGTCCCGTTCTGGTTGAAGATCTTGATAACGGCAGGGAAGAGGAACGCGTACTTCACTCCGGCCTCTCGCAGCTGACGCCGAGCACCTGCGGACTCCTGTCGCTTTCTGACAATCTCCGCAGAAAAATCCTGGTAAAAGGACACTCTGCGATCCTCCACCTGAATTATTCCTTTATTCCTTGCAGCGTTGAGAATCTTCTGTTTATCGATGTAGTTGTGGAGTCTCACCAGGACTGCCCGTGGGTGGTCTGGGTCCCTTCGTCCGGCCGGGGGTCCTGTGCGGTGCGCTCTTTCGATTTTGATCTGTCTGCTGCAGTCCCAGCACTTTAGGAATCCACTTCTCGAAAAAAAGCCGCCGGTTCTCTGCCTTCGATATGTTAAGGTTTTACTTCCTTAATCCTCCCGGTCCTTATGGAAACTTG